>PVIC010006167.1:0-16224 GCA_004025085.1 Thryonomys swinderianus | reverse complement strand
AAACATCACATCTTAAAAATTTAAGATGATAGTAAAGCCATTATAATGCTTTAAGGATATATATTTCTTGGGAAATATTTCCAAAATAGAAACCTAAGTAAGCCATGTAAATGATAAAATTTATAATCTGAAGAGTGAATCCTGCTAATATTTTATAAACATAAAAAGCAATAGCATGCAATCAAAATATAACTATTACTAATTACAGTTACAAAATATGTATATTTTCATATTTCTCCATATTGGCAATAACCAGAGTTAATAATAAATAAATTAATACCTAGGAGATTCTTTAAGTGCTTCTCTCTGTCTGATTCCCTGGGTTTCTTTGTCTCTCTAGTTCCCTAAACAGATCCTGTTCATGTCGACACAGTGTGCCACAAGCCTCTGCATAGACTACCAAGAGTGAACAATGTACGTCTATTATGGAAGTTGCTGTGATTATATAACTGGATTTAACCCTGGCATGCTCAAAAGTGGTTATGGCTATACATTAACAGATGAACAGATATGCACATTTTATATTATAAACCTAAATGAATTGTTTAAATTATGTGTGTAGCATTACATCTTAAGAAAACAAATATGATTTTCTCTGTTGTCTCCAAACATGAAGTTTTACACACTATCAGGGATGAAGTCACTTCACACACTTATGCTTTAAAATTCATTTCACTATGGGATTTGTTGAAGCATACATAAAAATATCAATGCTACTATGAATTTTTCTTAAATAAACTTACAGATTAAACCTACCTCAGTTGTATCTTTAAGATAATGAAAGTCTCTACTATATCTTGATTTTGTATTTTCTTCTAGTTTTGTCTCTAAAATCCAAACACAAGGAATGTTTTCATACTCTTAAATGACTTCTAATAAAATCTACTATGTCATTTTTCTTAATAGTAGTGAACTTTTTGGGAACACAGTTTAATAATCTTACATGCTCATATATGCAATGTATTTACATTTTTAGAGCTAAATCTATTCGTGAATGATTTTCTTTAAAAATGGATTTTATTAACATAATATTTTAAGTAGCATTATATAATAAAAATTTACCTTCTTGGAAAAAATAGGAATAAATTATATCATTCATGCTATTCAAACTTTTGGTGAATACCTTTGGAGAGATATTTTCCTCAACCTGCACTCTCTCACCTCCAACTATGAATTAAATTAATCTAGATTAACATTTCACACATTCTGTTAAACCACATGGAGTACAGGAGTCAACACTTTGGATTCAGCTGACTTGTGTCTGAGTCTCACCTGTTCTGTGAGTTATGCAGCCTTAAGAAAGTAATTTAACATCCTTGAGGTTTACTTGCCTTGTCTGTTAACTGGAAATAGTATTAATTATCTTCCCAGGTTGTTTTAAGGATTAAACTGTAGATGTAATAAACTTAATAGAGAGTCTAGTATTCCTTCAAATCACGATTATTGATTGATTGATTGATCGGCTACTCCATGTGTGGCCTGGAATTGTGATTCCTCATGGTGCCTATTCATGATGCCTACATTTTAGAAAATTGGCCAAGAGTGAGTAATTACACCTGGAAATCCACTCTGTGTGGGGAACAGCACATCCCAGTGGAGCAGAGCAGTCGAGGGAGGTGTGCTTTGGGCAGGTGGGCAGGTGGGTAGGTGGGCAGGGGAGACCGCTTGCCCCAGATGATACGTGCAGAAAGACACAAAGGAGGAGGCGCAGGCTGTGTGTGAGGACAGAGGCAGGAAAAGCTCATCTCTGAGGAACCGTGTGGTGGCGAGGGGACTGCACGATGTGTCCCAGGCGGGCAGGGAGGCCAGGCTGAAGCTGTGTGTGGACGCAGGTCACAGCGCGCAGGGCCTCTATGAGCAGCGCCTGCCTCACTCTGACCTGCTCAGAGGCTTTCTTTCATCAGGAGGTGAGCAGGGGCCTCAAAAGGCTCCCAAGACTTTAGAAAAGAGTGGATTAGGAGTCTCCGCTCCCAGCAGGGAGCCTCAGGCAATTAGTACCTGTCTTCCTGTTGAATTTGGATGAAAAAAAAATTTTTTTTTTTTGAGACAGGGTCTCGTTTTGTAGTTCAGGCTGGCTCTGAGCTCACTATGTAGCCCAGGCAAGCCTCGAACTCAGCAATTCTCCTGTCTCTGCCTCCCGAGTGCTGGGATTATAGGTTTGAGCCACCACACCCGGCTGAAATGTTTTTTTTAAAGCTAAAAGTAAAAGAAACTGGACATCACAGCACACGCCTATAATCCCAGCACCGGAGAGGCTGAGGCAGAGGATGGCTGAAAGTTGGAGCCCTTCCTGGGCCACAGAATGAGTTCAAATTCAAGGACACCCTGTACTATGAGACAAGATGCTAAAAGCTCATCAGGGATTTCTGTGTCCCAAACGGAGGAGAAGCTTAGAGCGGAGACACGTGAACCCAGAGCGCAAAGCCACTTCTGGGCAGAAGGCACGTCCCGCATTGGTGGTGGCGAGCAAGGTCGCTCTGACCGTGGACGCATCGGGAGTAGAGCCACGCGAGTCACAGCTGACCAGGGACCCAGTGGGATGTTTCCTATGTCCTTTCCTCTCCCGCCTCCAGGGACCAGTCCCGCCTGCAGGTATTTCACATGGAACACTGAAGGGTCATGACCTTCACCCTTCATGCATGAGAAACCAGAATTAGCAAGCTCAAAGTGCGCGGTTTGAGCTGCCGCTCCAGCCCGAGTGACAATGGAAACTCGAAAATGGAAGAAGATATGTTTTGATCAGTTTTGCCCCCAGTGACCCAGTGACAGAAATAAGAAAATTCTTCTCTAGAGTAAGCTGCTGTCAGCCTGGCTCTTGAACTGTCCCTCTAAATAACTTTCCAAACTGTCCCCAGCACACACACAAGGATAATAAGGCATGTAGGAAACCATCGAAACAGTGGGCACACACCCACAGGGGCTGCACCGTCTAGGCCAGGGAAACGTAAGTGTGTCCACATGTTTTAAAAAGGAAGAGGCCAGCCTAAAAATATCTAAAAGGAACTTTAATATGAAAGTAAAAAGGGGTATGTGAAAAAGGTACATTCCTAATTCTTTCTTCTGATGTATTTTTACATTTTTGTATGTTTTTTCACCTTAATAGATTCAGTGCACTGAAAGAGAAAGATAGATAGATTCAGGAATTTATCAGAAAAAAGTAAAAATGGAGGGAAAGCAGAGCAGAGGACAGGGCAGCAAGTCTCCCAGGACCCTGATGTCCATATCCCCACTGGGTCAGGATGGGCTAAGACTTCAGACAGAGGCAATTTTTGCATAAATATGGCTGAGAGTTTTACGAAGTTCAAAGAATCTTGAGCAATATAAATACAAATCAGTTGATCCTTATACATATTATAGGCAAGATGCATGAGTAAAAAAGAAAAATGGTCAAAATGGATTGGGCCCAAAATGGCTTATATCCGAGAATGTAGCTCAGTGGTTCCTCTGCCTGTCTGGCAAGGGCAAGGTCCTGAGTTTGATCCCCAGTTCCACAAAAAAACAAAACAAAATAAAATGGGTTATACTTGACAGTAATGGGAGACAGACAGCAGCAGAATATTTTCAGAGTGCTGAAAAGAAAATTACTTCCAACCATATACTTTATATTCAATAAAATATTCTTCCAGAATGAAAATGAAATAGACTTTTCGGACAAACAAAAAATTTGGAGTGCCCATCATAGGGACACACCCACTGAAGGAAATTCTAAAAGGGATATTTGAGGCAAAAAATGATGCCAGAGGCAAAGAAGTAAAAACTTAGCCATATATAGACTTTGTAGTAATAATAATAACAATGTCACATGTTTAAAATAGTATTAAAAGTTAGAAGGGATGGGCTGGGGATTTAGCTCAATGATTCCAGCGCCTGCCTTGCAAGCTCAAGGTCCCAAGTTTGATCCCTGGTAACCACATACCACAGTGCCAGATGTGGTGGTTCACACCTGTCATCCCAGCACTAGGCAGAGGCAGGAGGACTGCTGTGAGTTCAAGGCTACCCTGGACTACATAATGAGCTCAGGCCCAGCCTGAACTACAAAGTGAGACCCTGTCTCAATAAATGAATGAATGAATGAATAAATAAATAAATAAAATAAGTTGAACAGGAGCCTTGTCATTTAGATCCAGAAGACAGTAGTGTTGCTTACTAAGAAGAAATGAGCTGTGAAATCATGGAGACCCACGAAGGTGCCTATGTGCACTGCAGGTAAAGGCGGCTCCTCTACACACACTGTGTGGTCACACAGTGTGTATTCAAACAATGGAACATCCTGGGAAAGGAAAAACTGCAGAGACCGTGAGAAGACCAGGGAGGAGCAGGCGTTGGGATGGAAAACAGATGAACAGGAGGGACACAGAATTTCCAGGCCACGAGACCACTGTGCCCGGCGCCATGGTGACCAGACCTGTGGACCGGGCAGCACCAAACCGCACCTCTCTGTAAATGTTGGCTGGGACAGAAAGGCTGAGTCCCTGGGCTTCCCAGATTGAGCAGACACTGGGCTGGTGTGGGAGAGCAGGGGCTTCGAGCCTGTGAGGAGAAGAGAGGACGCAGACCTCTGTGCTTCCACCCCACTTTTTTTCTGCCCTTCCACCCCGCTTTACTGTGAACCGCTCTGCAGTGGAAGGTCTGCTCCCTGGGCACAAGCGTGCACCTGTCATCCATCCCAGCACTCCAGGAGCCAAGGCAGAAGGACCGTGGTTCTAGCTGAGCCTGGGCAACTGAGTGACTTATCAAGACCCTGTCTCAAAATGGAAAATAAAGAAGGGCTGAGGGCGTAGCTCAGGGTGATGGTGGTGGGCACTGCATGGACCCCAGGACCTCAGTCTGTTGGCAGTTTCTATAAAGGAAAAGTCAAATGGAAATAAAAACTCTATCATGATTATTCTTTATCCTTGTGAAACTTAAATATTTACAAAAGTTTTTAAATATTGCATTTTAAAATACTATTAGCGATGTCTCCTTAATAGATACATTATTAAAATGCACAACAGGGTCAGGGATTTAGCTCAAGTGGTACCGCGCCTACCTTGGAAGCACAAGGGCCTGAGTTCCATCCCTGGTACCACGAAACAAAAAAGTAAATAAATAAAAAAAAAACAGAAGAAAGGATAAAATGCACAACAGTAGCAAACACTAAAGGTCAGACTATAGTGAAATAACTAAAGAAGTCCACAATCCTTTTAATTTCCACAAGGGAACCAATATTAGATATGGAAGGGTGCACGTTGTAATATCCAGGGTTGTCAATTAAAGAATAGAAATACAGCATATAACTTACAAACCAGCAAAGAGAGAAAGTGAAATTTAAAAAGCCAACCCTAAAGAAAATGCAAGAGGACAGAAAAAGAAACAACAAACAGGTAGAATGGGAAAAATAAGATGCCAGATTTAAATCAAAAGATATTGGCAACTACACTAAATGTCAGTGGATTAAATGCTGTGTCCCAAAGAAGAAAAGAATCAGATTCAGTTCCTTAAATCTAACAATTTGATGCCAGAGATAAACCTAGACCATAATGTCCTGGTAAGTTGAAAATAAAATGATAGAAAAGACACATCATCCAAGTGCTTCCTAAGAACGTGAGGAAACTGTCCCAATACTGGGTAGTAAGGTCTTCTTAGTGAAGGTCCCACTGACCAGACATATGTGATACTTCTAATTTTTATTTAACCAGTAACAGACTAAACTATATTAAAATCTATATATCCAAATTTGACAGTACTTTGAGGAAGAACAAATCTGAAGTTTTTCAGTAAATGATAGAACAAGCAAACAGAAAACTCAGTAATGATACTGTCGTGGTGTGTTGAAAAACACAGCAGACAAATTTGAACTAAAGACACAGGTGGCCAGGCATATGGCACACACCTGAAATCACAGCTAATCAGGAAGATCAGTTAGGAAATCACAGGCGGAAGATAGCAAGTTTGAGGCCAAAGTGGGCCACTTAATTCGACCTTGTCTCAAAATAAAATTTAAAAGAGGGCTAGGGATTTAGCTCAAGTGGTACCACGCCAACTTTGGACGTACAAGGACCAGAGTTTGATCTCCAGTACCGCAAAAAAGAAAAAAAAGAGAGAGACGGAGACACATTTACACTTGACAGTGTGCTGGGTGACAATACAAGTGTTAGCTTAGCCTATGGGACTAAAATTAATACAGAAGACAGGGTCATGCCACAGTGACACAGAGTGAGACTGTGGGCAGAAAAGTTAGTGTAATTAGAGGTATAAAGAAAGTATAATTAAGAGGTATAAAGGTAATTAAGTGTAATTAAGAGGTATAAAGGCCAGAGAGCAAAGCTAGGAAGCCCGGCAAATAAACCTCTTACTGGCTGGAGGTTCTGAGTAGCGTTCCCTCAGGAGGGCTTGTCTAGGCCCTTTTCACGGTGCCCAAGGGAGCAAAGCTGTTGCAAGAGCAATACAATCTTTGCCCTGCAGACAGCATATTGATTAGGGTCCAGTCTGTGTCGTGCTCATGCAGGGCCTGAGTGGAGCCCTCAGTCTGACGGATCATCCCCGGGCAAGGCCCAGGCCACTGCAGGACACATGTGGGCGTTGCGTGAGGTCCTTGGAGGGCCCACAGTACTGCATGGAGCCTGGCTCCTGTCTCCCTGACCCTGTTACAGAATCATACAGAGTATACCCTCTGGCCTCACTGTGCTAGAAAGTAGCAACCAAAAGATAAATAGAAAACCTCATTTATTTTGAATTATGACATATTTCTGAACAACTAATAGGTCAAAGGAGATATACAATGGAAAATAGAAAACTGCCATAGTCCTCCTAAAGAACAAGATAGGAAGCTTGGGCTGGTATTTAAAGCTACAGAAATAAGTGTTGTGTGTTATTTATGAAGAAAGAATGAAATAATCTACTGAAAAACAGAACAAAGATCTAGGAGTTAGGGACAGAAGAGCCTTTAAAAAAAATAACACTAGGGGATGGGGAAGAGAAGTCATGCCATGCACTGGTATAAATTCTCAATGTTGATTGTGATCATAACAGGTACATAAAATATACCAGTAAAATTAATTTTAAAAATAACGGGGCCGGGCATTTAACTCAAGTGGTAGTGCACCTACCTCGGAAGCATAAGGGCCCAAATTTGATCCCTGGTACCACCAAAAAAAAAAAAAAAGAAAAAAACGATAAAAACTAGATATTTATAAGAAAAAAATTAAGCCCATACCTACTCAAAGCTTATTTCCATATCTTTCTGTAGATGAATAAGAAAATGTCTTTATCATCACAAAGTATGGAAAAATTCCTCGAATACAGTACAAAAAGTATTGCT
The DNA here is from genome assembly GCA_004025085.1 of Thryonomys swinderianus. Lineage (NCBI taxonomy): Eukaryota > Metazoa > Chordata > Mammalia > Rodentia > Thryonomyidae > Thryonomys > Thryonomys swinderianus. The sequence continues at coordinate 8,924 of PVIC010006167.1, read as the reverse complement.
CAGGGAAAGGTTTGAGTTCATTAAAGTGAAATTTTCTGTTCATCAAAGATTCCACAAAAAGTGAAAATAAACCTAAATAATCAGAACAAAGGCAACTGCTGGAAAGGGGGTAGGAAGGAAAGAGGATAATCCAGCTCTCACTGGTTTAGATAAAAGGTGGTCAAGTGATGAAAACAGATTAATTCCAGATGCGCTGGGGTGGAAAGAACTTGCTGACGGCCACTTCGGGGCTTCAGGACATGGCTGAAGGTGGCGTGTGTGTGTCAGGCGGGCCCACCAGGAGGAAGGGAGACCAGCACACGCATGCGAACGCGGGAGTCACAGGCAGAGTCGGGGGTCCTGCTCGGGCCAGCAGAGGTCTAACGGAAGGCATCTGTGTAGCTAGGGCACCCGGCTGACCGGAGACAGAGTGGAAAGAGTTTTGTGCATTTCTGTGATATATTAATTTTTTTTTTTTGAGACAGGGTCTTGCTTTGTAGTTCAGGCTGGCCCTGAGCTCACTATGTAGCCCAAGCAAGCCTTGAACTCAGCAATCCTCCTGTCTCTGCCTCCTGAGTGCTGGGATGACAGGCGTGAGCCACCACGCCTGGCTTCTGTGATATTTTAAACCAAAGGCCTGGATGCGCTCACCGAAGAGAGCAGAGACTGAGGCAGGCTCAGGATCAGCTTGAGCCAGGGCAGTAGTTTAAGAATAGAGAAGAGAAATTAAGAAAAATGAGCAGTGATAGGACAGGAACGCAGAGGGGCCTCACGAGTCAGAGAGGAGAGTTTTAAGAAGGAAGGAGGATCAGCCTTCTGTGTGAGGTGACAGGTGGCAGGCAATGGGGACAGAGGTCCCGGGATGGACCACAAGGAGGTCGCTGGATTTCAGGGCTACACAGAGCCCAAGCACAGACCAGAGTCCGGTGAAGTAGGGGGATTTGAGGCTATCAACTCTGGGGTATACACAAGCCTTTAGAGCAATTAGATTTCAAAGCATGACTCAGGCCTGAGGCAGAGTGGAGACCAGAAGCCTGGGGTGGAGACCTTGGCTGGGGGTGTTGCTGAGCAGGGCAGGGAGGGAGGGGAGGGGACCCCAGGCCACCGAGCCACTCCCTGACTCCCAGGTCCCTTCTGCCTGACTCCCAGGTCCCCCTGCCTGATCACTCCAGGTAGGCTTTCAGTAAGCAAGCGTCCAAACTTGGTTTCTATTTAAAATGACAAGGGAACTCTGAACTGAAATGCATCTTGTGATTGCATAAATTGTCTGCTGTGATATTTAACTTCCCTTCTCTTTGTTAAATTCTCCTTTACTGTCCATGCAAATGCTGTCAATAGACACCAGGAATTTTACAATACATATTAATAACAAAATAAACATTCAAAGCAACATTAGCGAGTCAAAGGAGAAGTAAACATGCTACCCAAAGCATTACCGGTTAACTTACCTTTTTGACTTTTTGTAGTTGATGGAACAATATGTGGTTTCAAATTGGGCTTTTCAAAATCACTTTTTATAGGCTCAAGTTCACATTTGAGGGAAGTGAACCTGGAGGAGACAAAAATTATTCTAGATTAAAATAATTTATAAAACAAATCTTTGAACTGAACTTGAAGAACTATGAAGTCAGCTATGAGTAGGTGGTGCTGACAGTACGGAAGTATAAAGTGTAAGAGACTAAGGTGGTCTGGCCAGGAGCTGAAAACGCTACAGACGATTATTTGAAGTAGAGGAGAAGAAAACTTTCACTGATCCTTGTGCAGCTGTCCTGTTCCGGCCCCGCAGCCAGCCCAGCAGTGCTGGGATCTGAGCCAAATAAACCTCCTACCTTCAGGTTGTGAGGTGGGCATGGTCCCAGCCAGGAAGGTTCTCAGGACCTGGATCAAACAGAACTTGTTCTCTGACTCTCTGGAACAAGTATGTCTTTGCCTCCTCACTTCAAATTGACCTTGCCTCTGGCCTCAAACCTCCAGGCAGCTAATGTAGACTCCTAAGGGATGAGATTCAGTGCCTGAAGGGTGACACAGCCGCTAGCCAGGGGGGAAGGAGCCTCTATAAACTGTTGAGGAAATGATCTTATCTGACAGCAAAGCAGTAGCACTTTGCTGTCCTGGAAATACCACTGTGTGTTGCGGCTCCTGGCCTGTAAAGCAGCCAATGGGTCACTGTCCATGTATTACACCCTTACATAAAGGAATACACATATCCTGAGCATATATGTCTTGTACACACACAATTGTGTGTATGTTCCTCACCTTAGTTATCTGAAATAAATCCAGGAGCCAGGCCTGTAATCCTAGCACCCTGGGACACTGAGGCAGGAGGACTGCAATTGTGAACCCACCTGGGTGACTTACAACTTAGGAGATCTTGGTTGACATAAAAAATTTTCTTTAAGGGCCGGAGGGTTAGCTCAGTGGTTCTGGCGCCTGCCTCGCAAGCGCAAGGGCCTGAGTTCGATCCCTGGTAACCACATATAATGCTGGGCGTGGAGACACGCCCACCAACAATCAACACAGCATACCACAATGCTGGATGTGGTGGCTCACGCCTGTAATCCCAGCACTCGGGAGGCAGAGACAGGAGGATTGCTGAGTTCGCGGCGGCTTGCCTGGGCACCATAGTGAACTCAGGGCCAGTTTGAACTACAACGTGAGACCCTGTCTCAAAAAGCAAAAAAAAAAAAATTTTTTTCTTTAATTTTTTAAAGTTAAGGATGATGCTCAGTGCAAAAGTTCTGGGTTCAATCCCTACTACCATACAAAAAAAAAATCCTCACATTTTAGAGCAATATAATTGAATTCAAGGAAGATCTTTCCTTAGAAATTTAGAATGGTGATTATCAGTTACACCAGTAAATTGTTACGATACATATTTTATAAACTGGGGATATTCACAACATGAGTATATGTAGTGTATTTTAAGTCAATAATAAGAGAATACAATGTAACACTTTCAACCTTCAAACTGGAAATCTGAAGTCCTTGTAATAGTTACTTTTCTGCTCTCCTGGTGTCCTGAGACTTATCTGCTGCAGGCTTTGGTGCTCTCTGACGTATGGGTGCAGCAGTTGCCTCTTCAGGCTCCAAAAGAAAGTCAAAGGTCAGGGGTATAATTGAGGTCTTTCCTCCCTCCTCATCCTGAAGCCTGTTTTTCTGCACCAAAATGGAGAAAGATAATTGCTTTTCCTATAGGGAAAGGCTTGTGTGGACAGAAATGGATCTCACTTCACACACACACACTGCGCCAGACGATAATGGGAAAATGTTACAGATTAAAAGTTAGGCGTTTATGCACCAATTTTTTTATGGCCTTGCTGCGTGACCTGAGGAATTATTTTCCAATATCAGGAAGGAGGTGTGGGATAGGACGAACACAGGCTCCTTTCTTAATGTAAGATTCAGAGCCAACCCCAAGACCCGTACGTGGCATTCAGCAAACATATGAATGCACAGAACCACAGCAGGCATCTCTCTCTCCAGCCCACTCTCATCCTGCACACACTGGATGAATCACACAGACCTTCTAGTTGTGAGAAATGGAGGCAGAAAGCCATGTGTTGGCACACAGTATAATCTCAGTCTTCAGGGAGGCTGAGGCAGGAGTGTGGCCCAGCCTGGGCAATTTAGCAACTTAGTGAGATCCTGTCTCAAAATAACAAACAATGTCCCAGGGATGCAGCTCAGTGCAAAGGCCCTGGGTTCAGCCCTCAGTATGAAATAAAGGAAGAGAAAGAGGAAGAGGAACAGAGAAAGATCTTTCCTTAAAAATTAGAAGAGAAGGAAACTTTGGCTTAGGGCACTAAGAATATGTGGGTAGGTAAATGCTATCTGATAAAATATGTTTTCCTCAGAGAGAAACATTACAGGGAAAAGGCCAAAGATGGTTAATTTTTCTTCATTTAATTTTCTTTACATATCACTTTTTTTTTTTTGAGACAGGGTCTCACTTTGTAGGTCAGGCTGGCCCTGAGCTCACTGTGTAACCCAAGCAAACCTCAAACTCAGCAATCCTCCTGCCTCTGCCTCCCAAGTGCTGGGATGACAGGTATAAGCCACCATGCCAGGGCATATCACTTTTTAATATATGTCTATGTGTTACTTAACATTTCTAGAGGCAAGCTTTACATTTATACTTTTTTTTTTCGTTTTTGAGATAGGGTCTTTCTTTGTAGATCAGGCTGGCCCTGATCTCACTATGTAGCCCAGGCATGCCTCAAACTCAGCAGTCCTCCTGCCTCTGCCTCCCAAGTGCTGGGATGACAGGTGTGAGACACCATGCCTGGCACTGTGGTGTGTGGTACTGATTGCTGGTGGGCGTGAGTCACCATGCCCAGCATTGTTGTATGTGGTTACTGGGGACTGAACTCAGGACCTTGCACTTGTGAGGCAGGTGCCAGAACCACTGAGCTAAATCTCCAACCCCTATATTTATTTATTTATTTATTTATTTATTTATTTTGAGACAGGGTCTCACTTTGTAGTTCAAGCTGGCCCTCAACTCACTATGTAGCCCAGGCAAGCCTGGAACTCAGCAATCCTCCTGCCTCTGCCTCCCGAGTGCTGGGATTCTACATTTATATTTTTAAGAAGAAAAGTTTTAAACAATGATCACACAGCACATAATTTAAAAAAGACTTCCAGTGAACCAAAATTGTTCATATATACCAAAAAATCTGTGATTTGAGAATGATAGTTTTTGTTAATATTTTCCTTGAACTCCCTGTCTTGCCTTTTAAAATGTACTTCAGGGCCGGAAGGTTAGCTCAGTGGTTCCGGCGCCTGCCTCGCAAGCGCAAGGTCCTGAGTTCGATCCCCGGTAACCACATATAATGCTGGGCATGGAGACATGCCCACCAACTATCAACACCGCATACCACAATGCCGGCCGTGGTGGCTCACGCCTGTAATCCCAGCACTCGGGAGGCAGGGACAGGAGGATTGCTGAGGTCGCGGCAGCTTGCCTGGGCACCATAGTGAGCTCAGGGCCAGCCTGAACTACAAAGCGAGACCCTGTCTCAAAAAGCAAAAAAAAATGTACTTCAATTGGTCTTGTAAATTTTAACTATTCCTAATCCAGTAAACAGCTCTGTCTATGTCTCACACATTGGCAGGAATTGTAGAAGTAATCGCTTTTAGTACTTGACAGATGGTTTTATTTAGGCAGGTATAATACATACCACAAATAGTTATTTGTTGTCTACTTTTTCTATTTATTTTTATTTTTCAGTTAGATAAATGACTCTGCCAGCTCCACTGTTTTCTTTTTATAAATTTCATCTTCAGATGGATATATCATTCGCCACAAAGCAAATTCACCTGCATTTGAAATGTTAGCATTTTAATGATCAAATTGCCTTTTAGCTTTTGCTTTACAGACCTTTGTGCGTCTGTCCAGGAGAATTTTCTCCTGCATGTCCAGGATATCCAACTTCTCTAAGATTCTGTCTGCCATCCTCTGTCAGGAGGTTCCTGTTTTGAAAGGAGGAGGAAGGTGAAATCTCCGGTTCAAATGTCACGACATAAGTGTTTATTGTGGCACGAGAAGAGACTCTCTTCATTACTGTTGTAGGTAAATCATGGAACTGTACAGATCATGGAGTAAATGATAAGATTATAAGTGGACCCGCATTTTCCCACAGAAGCCTGTCATCAGCTTCCCATATGCACGGGCCCTGGGAATTTCTATATTTATGATAAAGTGGAGCCAGAGAAGACTCAGGATTCTTTTTTTTTTTTTTTTGCTTTTTGAGACAAGGTCTCGCTTTGTAGTTCAGGCTGGCCCTGAGCTCACTATGGTGCCCAGGCAAGCCGCCGCAAACTCAGCAATCCTCTTGTCTCTGCCTCCCAAGTGCTGGGATTACAGGCATGAGCCACCACGTCCGGCATTGTGGTATGCGGTGTTGATTGTTGGTGGGCGTGTCTCCACGCTCAGCATTATATGTGGTTACCGGGGATCAAACTCAGGACCTTGCGCTTGCGAGGCAGGCACTGGAACCACTGAGCTAACCCTCCGGCACAAGACTCAGGATTCTTGTCCAGGTTGTCATCACAAAGACAGCCATGCAGGATCTGGTCATCACTGCATGGCTGTAACTGGAGAAAAGTTGTTTTAATCCTTTTGCTAGGAGGAAATTACTTCAGCTCTGATGTGAATTCTGGCAAAATTACTGTGCTGATCACAAATTTTTAAAAGAGGGAAAAACCAATTCTTTTTAGGTGTCAATGAGAGTTTTAACAATACTAAATTAACAGTTAGTAAAACTCAGAAGATGTTTAGTTCTGCAGTTTCATATTTTGGAATTAACATTTTGTTTTTCAGTTGGCAAGCATTCCAGGTCTTTCGCTCGTGCCCAGTGGAGAAACGAGGCAGGAAACTGTTGACAACTTCCTGCATCCAGCGTTTCCCAGGGCACCCAGGCGGCCGTGCAGCCTGTTCTTAGTCCAGATCCCTCTGCTTCCTTGGGGCTCAGCCTCTCGCTGACCCACTGAGATCAGGTCCTGTCTCATAGACGATGGGCCCCTTTTGGCACCTCATCTGAATTTGTATAGCTTTCCCTACAGCTGCCCTGCATTCTATAGGAATTTTTGCCTCGGGTTTCCATGGTTGCTTTTCCTACTTTCCTGAAGATAGTCAGGTCCCAAACTTGCTCTTCCTCAACCCTCCCTGAACCCTCGTGCTCCTCTGGGCTCCACCATCTTCCCCCCAGTCCTCATCTTCTTCCAAGACGAACTCTCCAATTGTGACTTCATTTTCCCACAAAGTCTCTGTTCCAAGTTCCAAACCTCTGTGCCCAGCTCCGCACTGGCCCTAGTAGCCAAGGAGAGGCTGAGTCGACTCCGACCTCTGCCCCATGCAGGCGTCTCTCGCATCCTCACACGAGTGTCTCCTCAGCTCCTTGTGCTCACTCAGAGGCCACAGTGGTTCTCAGTCCTGGTCATGACCTGGGATGGACTGAAAACCTCCTGGAACACCAAGCCCAGCTGCCACCCCCGCCTCTCAGTCTCTGTGACTCCGCAGTCACAGAGCGAAGCCCAGATCTCAGTGTGTCTGCCTGGGGCTGACCTTCCCTAGGCCAGGCGTCCCTCCCTTCCCTCCGCTGGGCACCTGGGCACAGCCGCTTTCTCCTCAGAGGCTACGTCCCCTCTTCCCTCATCCTTTTACCTTCCTGTTACCCCGGTTTGGGATTCTACAATCGTCAAGAGTATTGCAGCAGATTAAAACTCTGCCGACACATTTCCTCCATTGTGTCTTTCATTCTGTTCTTCAAACGCGTGAATTATTTTTTCAAGAAAAATATAATGGCATGCTTCCCTCCCGAGAGCTTCAGCCGCACCAACCCCATCGAAGCAGATGTCAAGCTCTCTCTAGGTGATCAGGCAGAACTCAGGCCTGGCCTCTGACTCCGCCTTTAACTGCGATGTGTCCTGGGTACCTCAGTCTGGATGTGTCGTGCTTGTGCTGGGTATGCCTTTCCTTCTCGCTTGCTTCTGCAGTCCTCCGCCTAGATGCTTTCCTGCTACGTTACGATCTAGATGCCAAACACCTGTGCTCTGAAGACACTGTGTACGTATCGTCCAATACTTGCCTGTTTTTTTTTTTTTTGACAGGGTCTCGCTTTGTAGTTCAGGCTGGCCCTGAGCTCACTATGTAGCCCAGGCAAGCCTCGAACTCAGCAATCCTCCTGTCTCTGCCTCCCGAGTGCTGGGATTACAGGTGTGAGCCACCACGCCCGACAGTACTTGCTTGTTTTAATAAAACATTTGTGTATAGTTCTCCCCACAGACACACACACACACACACACACACACACACACACACACACACGACGGGCCCCCTGAAGGCAGAAACCGTAGCTATCTTTACATCCCTAGGTACCCGACAACCAGACCGGCTGCATGGGGCTCTCGGCTCAAGCCACGCCCTGCTTCCGACCCCTTTGGATCCATGGAGAACACGAATGAATGTTTATTTCCCGCTTTCTAAGCCTTGCTAAGCCCTAAGCCCGTTCGTCACCACCTTGAGGCTGGGAGGAGGTTTGTATGGAAAGCGCTGAACTGCTTCTGAACTTGGGGTGCGAGCCCTGTCGCGAAGCAAATCCCGGCCCAGAAACCGCAGCAGCAGTCCGCGCGCCAACTCTGCGGGCGCCGGGCTGCCCTGTCCTGCCTGGGCTTCCCCAGCTGCGCAGGGAGCCCAGGGCACACAGCAGTGCCCCGGCCCTGCGTGGGAGCTTAGAGCCGGCAACCCGGAGCCAGACTGCAGAGGGCAGAAGAGGGCGGGTTGGGGACCCGGCGCGCCCCAGCCCAGCCACAGCCCCCTCCACATCAGCCCAGCTTCACCCTGCGCAGCTCCAGCTGCGACTGACCCGCTGGTCACAGCAGCTCCTGCCTCAGAGCGCGTGGCTTCCCTTCCGCCTAGCTCGGCCTCCGTCCTCGGCCAGCGTCCTGTCTCCATGGAAACAGCTTGCGGCCTCAGGTGATGAGGCTGGAGGCCTGGAGGGAAAGAGCAAGAGCAGACAGGGACCTGCAGCAACTTGGCTTTAGTCCCGCCTTCTTTTTGTACTTTGCTTTGCACCTGGCACACGAGCGCGTGTATACACACATGCGCACATACATACACAAACACGTACAGACATACTGTGTTTTCTTTTTGTTGGCGACTTTAGTCGTAGGCCACGCATGAAAATACTGGAACAAGGGCGGGAGATTTAGCTCAGTGGTCCCAGCGCCTGCCTCGCAAGCGCAAGGTCCTGAGTTCAAACCCAGATAACCACATACAAACTACTGGGCATGGTGACTCACGCCCACCAGCAATCAGTACCACACACCACAGTGCCGGGCATGGTGGTTCCTGTCATCCTAGCACTTGGGAGGCAGAGGCAGGAGGATTACTGAGTTCGAGGCTTGGCTGGGCTAGAGAGAGAGAGAGAGAGAGGGAGAGAGAG
>PVIC010006166.1:42245-55108 GCA_004025085.1 Thryonomys swinderianus | reverse complement strand
GTATCAGCACTAATCCACCCTCAACATTTTCCCCTCTTTGAACACACTTACCCCATCGCTTTTTGCCATTTTCTGAAGCACCTTTAAAAGTCTTCTTTGAGGAATGCCCTTAGGTCACATGATCAGACCTTCTCCAGTGACTGCTGCTGCTGAGTGCCATCCAACTGAAAGGCAGCTCATAAAACGTTCAAGTGTACCTTCAACCACCAGACTTAGGGGATTTAGCACCGTGTAACTTCTGCCTCTTCCCCACAGTCAAAATGACAACAAAAGGGACACTTTGAATCCATTCAGAACATTACAGCAGCCATGGCGGCCCAGCTAAAGATGTGAAAGAATACTTCCAGAACCATGTCAGAAAGTGGCAAGGGGATCGGTGTGTTCAAACTGAGGGGGAGGATTTTGATAGAGATTAATGGCAGTTACGTCTTTTACCATAAACAAAATTTTAAAACTTAACCCTGAAGCATGTTTTTATCATGCCTCGTGTTTCCAAATGTAATTATTCATTAAAATTCCTATCTTCTAGCAATATGCTGCATCGGTAAATATTTGAACCAGAGCACATTAGTAAGGTACAGGCCATGGAATTGTACTTTGCTAAAAGCCTTCCATCGGGAGGAGGAGATGAGGACCCTTAGAACACTTAGAAACCAGAACTGGGACTCACACCCGTCCTTTCGCAAGAGGGTAGGACCAGCCGTCCTGCCGGGGCTGGGGAATGTCTCTGTCAGCACTCAAAAATAGTACATGAAAGCTTTTCAGAGCTTTTGAACTCCCAAAGAATAGGTCTCAGCAAGCAACATTAACTGCAAGTAGACACTGTATTTTAGGCTGAAATTTCTTTGAGTTTGGCTTGAAGGGAACATTTAATTCTTTTCAATGTTTTATTTTAAACAGATATTATGACTCCGATTATGCTCATGTTATAGATAACCTTCTATTCTGTTCAGATTTTAGAAATTCTAAAATGTATTCCTGCTGCCATGAATTCAAAGTACAACATTTAAAATAAGCGCAAAACCAGTTTTGAAAAAAAAAATATTTCAAGGACTGTTATTTATGAACATCAGGCTGCAATCGCTCTGATTTTTTATGCAAGAGTGTGGTTGGGTATGTAGAGTAGCTGGCTACGATTCTGGGCTCCACTCTAAATGCTCAGAATTTGTTTTAACATTTTACACCTTTAAAATCTCTAAGATTTTCTAACTTAATCAGCGTGTATTAAAGAACAGCACTACACCTTGGTGGGAGGGAGAGATCAAGACATATGGCGTTGCTTTCTTAAGCCTAGCACGGAAAGACTTGCCAGGCGTATATGTCATGTGAAAATGCCATAGTGTAGAAGTATTTGAGTCTGAGCACCTGCTCTCAGATTCTGGCTCTGCTAACAAATTAGCCTTTCTGAGCTCCAGTTCCACATGGGTGAGAGCACACTGTGGATGGTACAGCCTTTGAATGGGCTTGGAAAGGTTGAGCGTCATTATTTAGTCACTGCTTGTGAGCCTCGCATAGGGTCGATGCTCAATAAATGTTCATTTTCTTTTCCCTGTCTCAATGTTGGCTTCTTCATCTGAAAAGGATAAATGGAAAAGAAAAAGGTATCTGAAAAAAATGCACTAAATGTTCCAGCATTACCCCCAAGATGGACTGACCTCAGCCAGGCATCCTGTCGTCCCAGAATTCTTGGAGGCTTAGGCAGGATGGCTGCAAATTTGAGTCCAACTTGGACAACTTGGTGACTTACCTAGCAAGAACTTGTCTCAAAATAAATAAAATAAAATAGGGCCAAAGATTTAGCTCAGTGGTTCTGGCGCCTCCCTCGCAAGCACAAGGTCCTGAGTTCGATCCCTGGTAAACACATACAATGTTGGGCGTGGTGACTCACGCCCACCAGCCATCAATACCACATACCATGGTGCCAGGCGTGGTGGCTCACGCCTGTCATCCTAGCACTCAGGAGGCAGAAGCAGGAGGATTGCTGAGTTTGAGGCTTGCCTGGGCTATACAGTGAGCTGAGGGCCAGCCTGAACTACAAAGTGAGACCCTGTCTCAAAAAAATAAGATAAAATAAAATAAAATAAAATAGAAAAGGTGGAGGATGTCGCTCAGTGTGAAGGCCCTAGGTTTAATCCCCAGCATGGGCTGGGCACGCTAACCCCAGACAGGCCAACCTGATGGCACACGGAGGGTCAACACGTCAGCCTGCCAGGTTTCATCTCCCTCAGAGAGTAATAAACATATGGACACTGATCTGAAAGGCTATCTGGCAAGTGTAAAGTCAAGGCAAGTTGAGTCAATTTGCGAGGGTCTGTGAGCCTTTCTATAAATGCTCCTGGCTTCCCGGCAGTACAGTTCATACCACGCCTGTGCCCACTCAGTGCCAGCGTTGCTCCAGAAAGCAGCCGCACGCAACGTGGAAAGGAATGGTGGTGACTGCGCTCTACAAAGCTTTTCTCTGCAACAACTGGCGGGACGCTGGGTGCTGTTTGGTCCCGGGGACTTTCGCCATGTCCCATCGGGTTAGATGAGCAGAGACACGGAGATCCGCGCGCCCCTGCACGTCCCTTCACTGCAGGGCTGCAGAAAAGTAGACGGAGGGGCTGGAACTGCCAGGCTCTTCTCCGACAAGTGCGCAGGAATTCCTCCACCCAGCATTTTAGGTTGGTGTGTCCAGGGCTAGTGAATTCTCCTTCCGATGCATGTGAATAACTTCGTTTCTGATTCAGTTTAGGTCCTCCCTGAAGTCCGTTCTTTCTACCCATCCAAGGTTTAGCTTTACATCGCTGTACCTTTTTATTACCCGTTGTATAGACTACACACAGCGGTGCGGGGATTCTTTGTTGTATAGTTTAACTCTCATAAAATGGTCTTGTTTCCCCCTTCTCCAATATCCTGGGGAAGTGGGGGGGGGGGGCTGCTAAACCTCATCCTGTGCCAGTCACGTTCCTGAAAACACAGAAACTGCTCCTAAAACCAGTGTGATAATAGTGATTTTTTAAAAACCCTCCTTGATGGAAAAAAAACTTTAAAATATAAATGGTAATAATAGTTATCACTCATATCGATTAGGTGCCTAGCTAGTTTCACTTAAAGTGCAAGCACAGTTTATCTCCATGCTCAGTTCTGTCACACTGCCTCGTCTCTACTTGGAGACAGAGGTTGTTTGAAGGTGCTACAGTGTGCAGAAGAACTTTGCTGAAGACGGTGACGTGTGCACAACCGGAAGTAACAGAGGCAAGACATAGCCCGTCTGGACCAAACTGCCCTGCAGTGCAGGGCCAATGGACCAGCTCCCTTCGAGCCTTTTCCTTACTGTCCTGAATCCCACACAGAAACTTCCTCTTTTCTCCATTCCTTCCTACCCGTACTCTTTTGGGATTCCTTATTCCTGCTACAGGGTATGATCATTTGGAAATGTTCCTCATCCTGGAAGATTTCATATAGAGATAAGTCACAGGAACTGGAAATGTAGAAAGGAAATGGACATATATTGAGCATTTGCAGTGGGCTTTCAAATTCTGATGTGTTTTGTTTTTGTTTTTGTTTTTGTTTTTGTTTTTGTTTTGAGACAGGGTCTCGCTTTGTAGTTCAGGCTGGCCCTGAGCTCACTATGGTGCCCAGGCAAGCCGCCACGAACTCAGCAATCCTCCTGTCTCTGCCTCCCGAGTGCTGGGATGACAGACGTGAGCCACCATGTCCGGCATTGTGGTATGCGGTGTTGATTGTTGGTGGGCGTGTCTCCACGCCCAGCATTATATGTGGTTACCGGGGATCGAACTCAGGACCTTGCGCTTGAGTGGCAGGCGCCGGAACCACTGAGCTAACCCTCTGGCCCTAGGTCCATACTATTCTTTATGGGGTGAAATGACTTATAAACACACACTTTGGGGAACTTCTAGTAGACTAAGAATGCTTCCTGGACTTTATTTTCCTTGTCCGTTAAAATGAAGAAATTAGTCTAAACAGAGTGTGTGATTTCTTTCCATCCTGGATGTTCTAGGTTGGTTTTATCTTAAAATATGTGTTGGACTCTAAAGCCAGATGTAAGATATAGGATGAATTACTTCCTGATATTAACAGATTTATTGCAGGGATGTTCTGTTGTGTAGATCATGCTTTATTTTTATCCCAGTACACAACTTTGCAGATTGTCTGTGGGAGCATAAGCTTCATGTATTAGTGTTAAAACCAATTTAACTTTCATCTTTAAGGAGAGCTGGAAGAATCACAGTTGTTTAGAACCTAAGAAAGTTCCAAATGGCCATGGCTGTCAGTGGAAGCTGTGCTCTAGTTCTTTGTTCTTGTCAAACATAGATGGGTTCAACCGAGATGCATGCTGGGATCTTCTCAAGAGAAGGAGATATCTGTGCTAAGCGGAAGTAGACATGGGGCTTAATAGGAGAGGGAAAAGGGTCAGAATGAAACACAACTTTTGCTCAGTAGGAAGAACGAAAGTCCATCTGTTAGTGTTAGAAAGAGAAATAAAACACATTCGTCTTTCTACCTCAGATCTTTGTCTAACCCCTTCTCCTTCCCATCTTCCTTGCACTTTCTCTCAGTTGCCTCGTGTAACAGCTGATCTTAGAGTGGTTTGTTAAATTACACTGCTATTGATGAACTATAATAGATGTGGTACTAGTAACTGAAATCCATACTTCACTGAGATTTTCTTATTTTTAACTGAAAATCTCATCCCAGCAGATTCTGCTTGGTGTTTAGTAGTCATGTATCCTTAGGCGCCTTTTGGCTACTTAGACCCTCATTTTTTTTTACAAGCACTCTCCTTTTATCTCAAGAGTTTTACTTGCTTATTTTACTCATGTAAGCTATCTTAAATTTTTCTTTTATTTAGCAGGACATGAATTATTTATTCCATTGTTTAGAAAATGTCCCAGGAATCCCTTTTTTCCATACCAATTACCAAGAAATTTTTTTAATTGTAAGAAAACTTGCAAATAATAAGGACATTGTTAGCCAGGGGCCAATAAAAATCTATGATTTGCTAACCAGGACTTTTTTTTTATACAGGGGAAAGGTAATATTCTTTATTAGTGAGTTAGTCAGTTGAAACTCTTAAATCTTACTTAGGTGAAGAGTAACCTAGTTAAGTTTCAAAATAAATAGAAACATTAGTTGAATGTTTTTTGTAACACAAAGAGTTAAGAACAGTGCTGTCAAGCTGCCATCAGTAGTGCTTAAAAATCTTAAAGGTATCAGAAGAATAGAAACAAATCCTACTTTTTCAATGCTTCCTGTTGAACAGATCTACTGTGCTAAGCATGCTGCTGGGTTTGTATCCAGGACAGACAGCAGGGTCAGGGCTACTAATTGTAGTCAGATTCAAAGACAGATGCTAAAGGAAAGGTCCTGGGGAAATGCAGGTGATGTCTACTGCAGGCTGTAGAAGACTCAGGTGTTTCTGGGTTCCTGAGGATCATTGTTTACCTCTGTGGTCACAGAGAGCATTTAGGCTGAGAATCACGGTGATTTGCTTATCAAGTTCAAGGAAACTATACACTGAGAAAGAATCTTTTCCAACCCCAAAATCTTCTTTATGACAGCAGTAGAGAAGGAAGATCTTTATTGTTGAGTAAGAACTGCACAGAATGCAATGTGTGTCACAGCCCATCAGCTAATGAATGGCACCTCAGAAAGAAATCTCACCTGCTTGTGTACCAGGCAGGCACAGCCCATTGTATGTGTGTTCCAGAGTAAAACATAGCTAGACACTGGCTGGTCTCTCGAGGTGCGCCCTACCTGTCTGTTCCTGGGTAGTGGAGATGACCACCACGTTATCCGTGGAGAATGGAGTGGGCGACAAGCTATGGCATTGAGGAATTTTACACTGTGGAATGGGCATGAATCTCACTGCAGTTAGTCTAATATCTCCCTACACAAACCAATAGCTTATTTTCTCATTTACACAAGTGTTCAGTGAGCTCTCGTACTCTGTGCTAGGTGCTATGAATGTGAATATCTGATAAAATTTTTAAAAACTTCCAGTTTTACACTTCAAGAACTCACCATTTGAACCCAGACCCCACAGCCAGCAATAATACCTTAGTTTCTTTGTTCCATCCTTTCTTTCTTTTCTTTTCTTTTTTTTTTTTTTTTTTTTTGAGAAAGGGTCTTGCTTTGTAGTTGGCCCTGAGCTCACTGTATGTAGCCCAGGCACGCCTCAAACTCAGTAATCCTCCTGCCTCTGCCTCCCGAGTGCTGGGATTACAGGCGTCACCATGCCCGGCCTCAATTTCTTGTAACTAGGTCTTCATAAGTCCCTCCTGCCAGAGGTAAGAAATCAGAATGACTGACCAGGCCTTCATACTGCACTAGACACTGAAATTTCCTTTATGTTTTTTAAAGGCATCATATAAATACTTTCGCACGTTGCAGTTATTTTCTGCTAATAATGCTAATAATAAGTATCATTAATTTTGTGGTCTTCCTGTCCATTGCACTGCATTCCTGACTTTCACAATGACCCTGTGAAGTAGCTATTATTTCTATCCCCATTTCAGATATGTATCTGAATAACTCACCCCAGGACACAGAACCAGTAAATGGAGGAGCAGTATTGTAAACATGGATTTATCTGATGCCAGGGTCCACCTCACTGCAGTAGAAGTTGAGGGCAGGAATAGAAATAGTCTTCACCAGTAGTCCTCACCAGCCTCACCACCAGCTCAGCTCTCCGGTTTAGGAATCATGCATGAGCTCAGTAAAAAGGACCTCTTCGAATCAAAGTCATTCTCCACATTTGTAAAACACGTCCAAGTTGTCATGCCATCTTTTGTCCCTATGTTTTGTGTTAGAATCCAACAACCACCTTGGGAGACAGATTCTCGGAAACTGAGATTCACTAAAGTTCACACAAGCTGACGGATCGGACAGCCAGAGAGTGGAGGGACAGGACTGGCCCAGAGCTCCCAAGGACTAGCTCTCTCGGGCTCGAAAGTGGAGAAGAACCCTGACCGGGACACTCTCCCTGCACGCAGATTTCTCTCAGAGCTATAGACGTTCCAGGGCTTGTCTTGTTGGTTGTGTCTCGTTAGATGTGTCCAACTCCGTCCCAAGAGCCACCCTGGAAAAATGTTGGTTCTGCCCGCTTGGGCTCAGCATGTACTACCCGCTTCAGTATGCTTTCGTTCTCCGTGTGACTTGTAAATAAAATCCTTTGACTTGATAGTCCCTGTAGCTGGAGAGAGCTGTTTCGGCTTTTTCAAGTGTATTTCTGCCTTAACTCCGAGAGAACTGTGCAAACCACTTACCCCAAATTGGACCCTGTTCTGCAGTTTTTATTCAGGTAAAACTAATGGAGTTTCCCCCAGAGTGCGGAATGTGTAATCAATCTCATTGTTCGATTTCAATGGGTTATTATGGGTGGGAGAATTGTTATCACAGAGGCAATTTAGAAAATCAGGTACAATTGACTTCCATCAATTTGCATACTGCAGCCCCCAAAGCAAAAAGTCATGGTGTTTCTTGTCAGAGATAGTGAAGTCATTAACTGAGACCACCCGGGCAGCAAGCCCAAGAGGGAATCCGGTGGGCGGTAAACAAAAACACATTCAAAAATTCCTATCCAATCAAAGAAAGGAAAACTAATATTGCCAAATATTTTACAATCTCTGGTATTTCCAAAACATAGTCACAATCAGACACTTCAAATGATGAGTCGCTTTATAGATCCTTAGATGGCTGGCTTCGTTTGCGATACTTGGATTTCTTCTGTTGATATGTTCTTCTCACAGACCTGGAAAGCTTCTGATACGGGGGAGT
Organism: Thryonomys swinderianus; assembly: GCA_004025085.1. Taxonomy (NCBI): domain Eukaryota; kingdom Metazoa; phylum Chordata; class Mammalia; order Rodentia; family Thryonomyidae; genus Thryonomys; species Thryonomys swinderianus. The sequence goes on along the minus strand of PVIC010006166.1, from coordinate 47,326 downwards.
AAGCCTCGCTGCCCACTTGTTAGATACCTGAAACGTGAGTTTGTATTCTCTAAAATGGAAGAGTGACTTTTAGGAACAAGGGATGAAGGTAAAGAGTAGGAAAAAAACATTATTGAGAAAGAAAGCTTTTTTAAAAAAAATTGAATACCACCCTACATAGTTGACTTTAAATTATATGTATGACTTAGCTATGCTATCCTTAGTTTAAAAGAAAGAGTAAGGAAAAGTGACCACTCGTAAATTACTGTTGAAAAAAGGATTAAAATGATCACTGTAAACAAATCCCTTTCCTCTCAACAAATTTTTAAAAAACTTTCCAACTTGAGGGTTTATGATGTAAATAACATAAAAGACAATGTCTTTAGTAGCATTCCCATATCAAATAGGGCAATGAGTGTCCTTGTGTCGCAGGAGAGTTAAGGCCTAACTCCCCACCTGAAATGCGAGTTCGTGTTCTCTAAAAATCGAAGAATGAATTTTAGGAACAACGGATGTTTGAGTAGGTAAATTTTATTGAGAGAGAAAGCTTCTGCCTTAAGAGAGACAGAGGGGGAACCCAGAAAGTGGGTAACCCCCCTACCTCACTTTTTAGAGGGCTTTTATGGAGCAAAGCCACAAGGTGAGGCGGGTCTGCAATAGGGGGCTACCAATAAGATTTTTAATAAGAGTGGACTGGTTACAATTGACCAATGAGTACAGTGGGGAATTAACAATCAGACAGGGATTTTTGACTCTGACTCTTTTCAGGGCAGGTGGGTTAAAATCTCAGCCCTCTACCCCAGGAGGTTGGCGCCTTCTTTAGAATATCTGATGGCTGCCTATTTGGAATCTCAATGACAGCTATTTATCCTACATGGGTGGGATAGCTTTTTCTCTGGCAGCACTAACCTCCAAGTTGGCTTTTTTGTTTCCTTCCAAGGGCCAGTCCTATCTATCTGCCTACATATGTCTAGCTGGCTTTTCTACCTATAATACTTGTAGGGCTATTCCTTATGGTGTCCCTCAATAATAACTGTAGAGGTGAACACTGCAGCCGACGCTGCTCTGTGAACATCAGTGTTTGATAGTCATTCTCTCATAGTTAGAGTAAGGATCAAATCTGAAGTCACTGGAGCAATGCATATCCTTCAGATGGTCATTGATAACTAATACTTTAATAGTCTTCCTTGTGTCAGGCCTGAGTGGAGAGTACAGCTTTCTGTATCCATACATGGCATCATGCAAAGCTGTAGAGGAAGACTATACAGGTTGGATATAGGAAGGGCATGGGCTCCGCCCTTTATTATGCACAGCAATGGGAACTTGCATAAGCTTTTCATTTAAACTTGTTTATCTGTGAAATGAAAATAATGACAGCACCTTTCTCAGTGCATTGATTTGGGGGTCTAAAACAAATTCTCAGTGTTGATTGTGATCATTCTGTGTGTATACAATGTACCAATAAAGTCAGTAAATAAAAATAAAGAAAGCTTTTCCCTAAGAGAGGCAAAAGGGGTCCTGAAAATGGAAGATCCACCCACCTCACTTCCCAAAGCCATGAGGTGAGGTAAGTTTAAGGTGGGGCAAAAATTACAGTCAACCAGTAATGTTGCAAATACAGTAACTTAGGTAGCATTAGTACAATGAGAAATCACAGAATTGACAAAACCATGATCAACCAATCAGATTACAATGAGTATAGTTGCTCAAGTAACTTTGATTAAATGGGGATCTAATGAGAAATCAAGTAACAAGCATACAGGAATTTCTGATCTCAGATCTTTTCAGGGAGGGGGTTCAAGTCATGGCCCTCCACCCCAGGGGCTGGCACCTATCGAGTACTACTGTTTTACCGAGGGAGTCTGCCTCCTTATTTAGACATCAGTCGCTGCTGTTATCCTCTGTGAGTGGGGTAGCTTTCTCCTCCAGTGCTAGCCTCCAAGTTGGCTTCTTTGTTTCTAGGGCCACCTAGAAACTAACTGTCTGCAGAATGTCTACCTAGCTTTTTACCTGTCACACTTCCTCTTCCTGAGAGGTGCAGAATTGACTGGAAAACACTGCAGCAGAGTAGCAGAAATCTACTCTGAATCTATTAGAATCTAAATGATTCTAATATGAACACAAGCTTATCAGCCTTTATGTCTTGGCCCCACCAGCCAGTTCTTAGACCTCGGTTTCCTCATCTGTATGAGAAGCTTGGATCACATCTTTTCTAGAGACTTCTCCAGAAATAAAATTTGACGTGTCTAACCCCATCACACCTTGGGAAATGAATGTGTTCTATGAAAACACTGTCTTGATTACCGCTTACTTGCCTGGCCTATCTGCCAGCTCTGTGCCCCCTGACCAAAGAGGAAATGAAAGTCAAGGGAGAGTGAGATCAAGAGCACAGCTGCCCATCTCAGCAGGCAAATGTACCCCTATTAGCAAAGTCAGCTAAGCACATGGTGGCTGCAGTGAAGATAATGTAGCTCTGATGATGGTAATAAGGAGACCTGCGGGTCAGAGAAGTCTCTTCAGAGAGGTTTCCCTAGTGCAGAAGGGGTAGGGAAAGATGGGTGGGCTTGTAGGGAAGACACCAGCATTTGTTAAAAATCAGCTAGGTTTATAGACGTCTAAATATCTTCAAAGCAATCTTGAAAAGTAAGTAAGCTAACTTTCAGGAACCAGAACTTGGAACAATTAAATAACAGCAAAATAAAAGCAGAACAATAAAAGCAAAAGCAAAAATCCTACATTTCTGTGGGCAGAACCAAGATATAAACCCCATCCTAAGCTCCCCAGTCCCCCGTCTAGTATATCATGTATGCAGGAAATAGCAGATTTTTTTCAGTCACATTTTTTTCTGCTACTCATTTCTGACCTCTTCCTCACCACTGTCCATTTCATCCATTTTGAGTTATTAGAGACAAGGCCCCTCTGCTTTTGTATAACGTATTCTGCGTCATCGGGAATGTAATGTCTCTTAGAGTTCAAAGGCGGGCGGGGAGCGCATCGGCATGGTGGCAGGATTCCTGCACTGAGAAAAGCAGCTGTCGTTTGAGCAGGGGCAGCTATTTGCGATCTTGGCCTCCCCGGAGTTCATTTGGAGAAGGCCGCGTCGGGTGGGCACGGACTCAGCCATCACTCCCGGGGCCTTGGTTGAGCTGCAGCAACTGCGAAGTTTCCCTTCTCAACTCCTGCAACCCACAGACCCTCACGCAAAGCAGGAGGCAAACATTCTGCAGTCCTCAAAATAAAACCTGGCTGGGTGGCGACATATTGTTAGATTTTTTTTTTTATGGGGAAAGAAAGCTTTTTATAAGAAAAAGAGTGTCTTATGGCAGCTCATCTAAAAACTAACCAGTTATGAAGGCAGTTGCTTTTCCCTTAATAATTATGAAAGCATAAAATTCTTCAGATAACCCTCGTGCATCATTCTGAGCCTCCGCTCCTCCCGTCCTTCTGGCCTGGGCTTGACCAAATACCAGCATCTTCCTTCCCTTCTGCAAAACATGGTTCACCGTGTGGTTAATCCTGAAATGTTGTTATGTGAACACCTCTTTCTCTAGGCGTCTTTTTTTCAAGTTGTACTTTAGTCACTTGTGCTGTTTTATTTTCACAACACAGCCTATAAACTCCTTCAAAGCACAGTTCCCACTTCGATCGATATATACGTTTATTCAGCCAGTGAGAGCTGATAGTCCACCAGGGGGCCAGAAGCTTCCAGTCGTGAAGAATACACGCACTGATCAGTGACCACGCAGACACCTTCCGGAGGGCCTTACACTTACCGTGGAACACAGATGTGTAAATGTGCCTACAGGTTCCAATCTATAGCATGCAGGACACATAGAGGATTTGTTTTTATAACCTTTAAATATCTTAGCACCTTTGAATGAATCCACGCGGGTCTACACTTCAACGACTGGAAAGAGAAACACGCGAGAAAACATCGACGGGGAAATGAACACCGAGTGAAGACGCGCGGCTCTTGGGAGCACCGTGACTCCCCTCAGTCCACATCGATTGTGCTGACTCGCCCCGGAATCCTTCTTCAGTGGCTCTGCTTCCTCTCTGCGTCGTGTATCTCCCGCGTGAAGCGCGGTCCTGGAGAGGCAGCCCAAGGGGGCCGACGCCAGAGCGCTCGGGCTCGGCCCGGAAACCTGGAGTCTATGGGAAGGAGCGCGCTACAGGTCTGTCAGTGATAAGTGCCGATGGAGGATGCGGATATTAAATGCAACAGGAAACAATAAATCAGAGGCTCTTCAGGAGGAGGCCTAGGGGGTAGGCGTGCTTAGCCAAGACCGGAGAAAGGCCAGACAGCTGGAGCGCAGGCTCCGCGCGGATCCCTGAGATCCGAAGCAGTCAGACCGACCGCAGAACATCTGGTGTTTCTTGGGTTTCCTGGCTGGAGGCTGCATTTCTGCTCGCTTACAGCTCGAGGCTAAGTAACAAAATGGCATTTACGTCCTTCTCTACCCTTCGTGAGACATTTTCTCCACTCAGCTGGCTTTTCCCCTTGGCATTGTTCTTGTTTTTCCTTTTGGGGTCCTTGATCCCATACTGTCTTTTATCCTCTTCCCATTTCAGACTGATCATTTCACTGTAGTAGGATCGCCTCTCCTATGCATCAAATGTCAGTACTCGCCATGGCCCGGAAAATCATCACCTAAGAAGACACCCTTACCCTGGAATTCCACTAATTATTAGGATTCTGTTATCCGCTTGGCATTTTCCACCTCTGAATTTCACATCCACTGTACAAACTTTAAAGTACGTGTGCTCACGAATGCCCCACCATTCTACTGGACTCAGCCATCTCCCTGTCCCATACAGTCTTCATTCCAGTGACAAACCAGTCATCGTTCTTGCTCTAATTGCTTTTATTTTAGAAAGTACATTTAACAATAGCAATATACTGGGGCCGGAGGGTTAGCTCAGTGGTTCCGGCGCCTGCCTCGCAAGCGCAAGGACCTGAGTTCGATCCCCGGTTACCACATATAATGCTGGGCGTGGTGGCTCACGCCTGTCATCCCAGCACTCGGGAGGCAGAGACAGGAGGATTGCTGAGTTCGCGGCGGCTTACCTGGGCACCATAGTGAGCTCAGGGCCAGCCTGAA
>PVIC010006166.1:0-42145 GCA_004025085.1 Thryonomys swinderianus | reverse complement strand
ATAGTGTCACTTTAATATGCAATAGCTAATATTAATGAGGTATTTCACCTTTTTCAAGCTAAGGCTTTGAAATCATGCATCTCAATTCAGACCGACTGCATTGGAAATCTCAGCAGACACATGCAGCACAGAGCCACCATGTTGGTCACTGAATCTCCACACTATACCTCACACCTCCCCTTTCCATTTTTGTCATGCTCTTAATTTTATCTTCCTCTTCTTTTGAATATGATTCAATTCTGATAACATCTCAGCGCTTTTCCAGCTTGAACTCTAGTGCTCCTGGGCAGCGACCCTCAGCTACCAGAACAGTATGAGCTCACGTTGTGAGACATGTCCACTGGCATTGCCACATGCTCCTTCTAGCACTTATGCCTGAAAACCATGCCCTTGCCAGACTGGGAATATTTTGTATACTCTTATGTCTCTCTGTCCCTCACATCACTTCACAGAGTGTCCTTCCTACAGAAGACACAGTGAATATCTGTTGATGAACAGGAATAATAGACTTACAATAAATACTTAAGCATGTTCTTACATATGTTCTTTACATCAAGCCTTACATATTTTGATAATTGTCTATCAACACAATACTAATTTCATTATAAGTTTAATTTTATAACTTTCATCGACAATTTATTTTCCAAACTATAACACTAATTTTTATTTCAGAAAGATAGAAGCATCAGAAATAGAAGAATAACAAACACTAAATCAAAAGTAAAGCTAAGAAACATCCTAAATAGAAAATAACATGTTAATAAGTTCTAGAATGTATGATGGATATTGTGAAATAGAAAATATGCAAAGGGAAATGTGTTGGAGGAGTAATGAGGGGTAAAGAAAAAAATGTGATGATAATAAAAAAGTGGGAAATAAAGCTTATGTATTTAGGGGATGGAGGGTTGTGGGGTGGGTAGGAGATTGGGAGAAAATAAGAATCAAATCAAAATTCTTTTGTTTTGAGACAGGGTCTCACTTTGTAGTTCAGGCTGGCCCTGAGCTCACTATGTAGCCCAGGCAAGCCTCGAACTCAGCAATCCTCCTGCCTCTGCCTCCCGAGTGCTGGGATCCCAGGCGTGAGCCACCACTCCTGGCTAAGAATCAAATGTTATCACATACTGGTACAAATTCCCAATATTGATTGTGATCACGATGTATATATACAATGGTCTGTTAAAGATAAATTTTTGAAAAAAAAAGAGAAAAGAAAATAACAAGCACTAAATGGAAAATTAAGTATAGTTAATATAATTTTAGTTCTATAATTTATTTGTAGAGAGCCATGATGAGAACATTGATACTGAAATATAGTGAGCATGATATTATGGAAGATATCATTTAGTGAGATCCAACAAATACGGTCCGGTTATCTTATAATATATGTTGGAAATGTGATTTGATAAGGGGTCTTCAACATCAGCTGTGAGAGGGAAGTTTTGTGCAGTTACTCTATGAACAGTTTTAGATGTTGCAGCAAATGCTGTGTGGGGATTTGGTGGGGGTCACGTGTTATACTCACAAGGAGTTCACAAGGAAACTCTGCACAAGGAATCACAGATTAAAATAATGAGTCCTGGCATGGGGGATTCGTTAGTAGTTCCTTCACCACAGGGGTTGGCTTAGACATTACTATCATTCTATGTAAGGCGCAAACTGCTAGCTAGCCAAATCATACCTAGTGTGGAAGACATGATTTAAACATATTGTTAAACTATGGGGACAGTTTAACACAATGGATTTTACTTACAATTATAAAATAAGTGAAATAGGTCTTTAGCAACATGAAAATTCCACCATCACCACCCTGTTCTGCTCTCACCTCACCTCCGCCGTATGAAATAGCACCTTCCGATGTATTCTGATTTTGCAGAATCTTTAAAATTTGAGAACCAACGTTAGAGAAATAAATTTCATGGAAAGCCCCTCAGCAGTGACCAAATTGTACTAGATAGAACCTTTCTGTTCATAAGACTAACGGTAAAGTTTAAAACTGATAATATTTGTGAGAGCAATTTAGAAAAATGCTTCTTGAATTCAAAGTTAAAACCCCTGGATGATGGCCAGTAACGCTGGAATATGTGTACACAGAGCGCGCAGACACCTGCGCAAGGGCTCCTACCCCTCTGCTCTCGCAAAACTACACTGAAACGCACACGCTGTATCGCTCTTCTCGTGATGAAAATCATTGTAAATTTAAGTGTAGGCGGTGAGCGCTGTGTGGGGAGGCAAACTCATCCAGGCTGAGAGTTAGATTTGTTAAATCCAAGAGGAAATGGGGAGGGGCAGAGGAGGCGCCAGAGAGCCCTCACGCTGTGCTTCTGACAGTGGGCAGGAATACTGCAGTGCAGCCCCGGAGGGCAGAGGGAAGCGCACTGAGCCAGGGAGCGAGCGCGGAGCGTCCGCGAGGAGAAAATCTGTACCGGGAGAAAGGAATATACTCAAGTATTTGACACTCAAACAGACACACACACACACACACAAAATCATATGACAAGGCTCCGGAAGGGGTGATTCTTAGAATGTCAACTGAAGCCACTGCTTTGGCTGGTAAAAGCCAAAACAAACAAAGTGTGGGGAAGGTAGTCCAATTTAAAGAAGAGAATACTGGAAATGTGTTACTAAAGAGTGTGAAAGCTAGAAAAGTATCTGCTCGTTATAGCTCTTATTAATTCATCCGTTTGAATTTCAGAAAAATAATTCCAAAATGAACATAGAGTCATAAATACGTCTTCAGTATTAATATCACTGGCAAATGACCTAAGTCATGGCGGGGGCAAAGCACTCACCAGCACTGGGTGTGCACAGTGTAAAGCACTGACATCACAGGGCGTAACAAAACAGAGCCTGCCTGCAAATCTGTATTCTGTGGATCCTCCATTTATATCTCCTGACAGATGAACAGTTTGGGCTACAATGGAATTTTAACTCACAACCGAAGTCTTGGACTGCTGACTGCTTGTGCTTCCAATTGGTCTCAGATACAAATTTAACCCCTAAATAATTCCAGAAGGAACATGACAGCATCCTTTCCTGTGTGGACTTCATTGAGAAACCCTGGCCCGTGTCTCTCTAAGGACACTGACGTCTGTCTGTGTACAGGACAGAGACTTTGAAGGATGCATAGAGGAAGGAGCTGGAGCCTTCATTAACCAACTTGAGTTACATCCAGCTCTTGGGAGCAAATTGAGTTCCTGGATGAGCTCTCTGTGTGATATGTAGGTAGAGTTTCTTAAACTGTTAAAAGACTAAACAACCTGACCTTTATTATATTCATCATTATCACTGTGGCAACTCACTGTTACCTTTTGATGGTCAGCTCCATGCCATGGCTTACACAGCCTTTTATAATCTAGATTTGGCCTACACCTCCTCTCCTCCAGAGTATTTCCTGTTTATTATGCTCTGCCCACACTGGACATACTTGTCTTCTTTAAGTATTATCATTGTCCCTGTATCAGGCTTGGTACTAACTCACCTGCTCTCTCTATAAGTCCCTGCCCCTTCCTTTGGCACGGCAGACCTGCTGCTACTTGAGTCTCAGCTTAAATTATCACCTCCCTGCCTGGCACAGTCCAGCACTGCCCATTTCCTGTGGCATTGCTGTTTTACCTTCTCTGTGGCACTTAGTTATATTTGAAAGTGTCCGTTCATCTGTCTCCCTGTCACAGCTCTATCTGTTGTTTTCTTTTGTTTTGTTTTGTTTTATTTTGTTTAAACAGGAGTCTTTCTTTGTAGTTCGGGCTCTCTATGTAGCCCAGGCAAGCCTGGAACTCAGCAACCCTCCTGCCTCTGCCTCTGGAGTTCTGGGATTACAGGTGTGAGCCACCATGCCCAGCACTGTGGTATGTGGTAGTGATTGCTGGTGGGTGTGAGTCACCATGCCCAGTATTGCCGTATGTGGTTACTAGGGATTGAACCAGGGACCTTGCTCTTTTAGGAACCACTGAGCTAAATCTCTGGCCCTAGCTCTATCTGTTTTTCTTTGGGCTTTATCTTCTGTACCACCCTTTACTGTATATGGTGCAGAATTTCCTAGTTTCTTCAAACCATAATTTCTCATGTCTCAAAAGGAATTCATAGTGGATACTCCAATATATGTGTCAAATGAATGATTGACAAGGTCAACAGTAAGAGCAAAATATCCATTATATTTTTCTCAATTCGCAAGCTATTGAAGATATGCATTGCTTTCTTTTTATATCTTCTTTATGAAAAAGGAGACTGATGTTTTTGAGAAATTAATTTATGTGTCTGCTATCATGTGACTTATAAATACGCCTACAAAGTTCCTTCTTCCTTCACTACAGTACTTCTTACCTACTCCTAAACTGTTGCGGGGTAGTGAGTACATTGTACAGCACTATCATGACATAAGGTAACTCCGATAGAGCACACAGTTGCTAACCAATAATGAACATCAGCTGGTTTATGATCCTTGAAACTACATGAATTCTAATTGTCTAGTTTCTGTCAAAGACTAAGAATGTCTAACTCAAAGGCCAGAGGAGTTTACCTATCTCTTCACGTAAATCCCCTTGAAACTCCATTCATAATTAGCTGCTGAAATGCTGCCAACACAAGGAGAAAGTATTAGGCAACATGGTCGCGCACAAGAAACCTTCGGCAGAGCTGGTATTGCTGGCTGCTTCCTGCCCCCCCTGTGGAGTAAGCCCCTCCGTAGACAAAATGCCAGGAGAAATGCCATGCCACCGTCTTGCCTTTGAGGAGCTAATAAAAGAAACACGTTCACACAGTTTCAAGAGGAAAAATGTAAAATATAACTATATAATCCTGAATCAAATATACCAGTGTAAACAGTTGCAATAAATCACACTGAACAACATAAACTGAACAGAGCATTGATTCATGTTTGAAGGAAAATAGGGTAATAAAACTTACTTAAATTGACTCCTCTATTAAAATCATGTTTGCCTCTAGTTGAACTAAGACAGACATTTAGCTTTCTCTTAGAGTCTAAGATGAACCTTTACATATGTTATTCCTGGAAAATATATTTCAGATAATCAATCAGACATCCAAGAGCCTTTGAGAATAACCTAAACACTCAACCATAGAAAACTATGTTAATTGCTGAGATACTTCGTCTTTCTTCTCTCCTTATGAGGTGGATTTAAATATAAACACTACAGAGTATTCTGGAAGGAACAAATGCAATAGGTGCATTTAGCTCGGGTCTCGCAGACCTCCATTTTGAGGGTCTGGAGACTTGGGTGTCCCGGAAGCAAAGGAGGCCTGAGGTAGCCTGACTCTGGGCTGTCTTGTCTGGTCCCCCTCATGGCCTGGACCCCCTCCCCACAGCCACTCTCTCTCTTCTCCGGGTCCTGACCATGTTCAGCATGACTTAGATTAACTCAAACTTTCAGTTCTTGAAATTTTCACATGACTTCACGTGGGGATATGATTGTGTCACAAGCATTTTCAACATAGTATGTTGAAAATGGAACTTTTCTAGCCCCCTCAAACTGTATTATATTTTCAATTTTTAACACCTCGGAAAATTGTCAGCAACTATAACCATGTGCATGAGACAAAACCCTCACCATGATTCTTGGTTCCTTATTCTGGCTTCCTCTCATGACCCCTGCCCTCATCTCCTCTGCACTCGTGAACTCTGTTGAGAATCAGTCCGGCAGTTCCAGCTCCATCGCCAACAAGCTGGTCCACACCAGCTTACAAAATTTCACCCCAACTTCCAGTCTCTGTTTCAACCCCCTGATCATCGCACAGCAACCAGATAACCTTTGAAGACAGAAAGTACAATCCCAACCCATTTGAATTTCTTCACTGGTTTATCTGTGCATACCATCTTCTACATTAAATCTACATTTCACATCATTTCACTTCCTTTCGGGGCTTTATTAAAGTACAAATGACACAGAGTACACTCCACATGTTCAGGCAAACTATTTGATAGGTTTGAACACATCATCTTGCTATGAAGTCATGAGAACAAATAGAACCACGAACTGAAAGGTTGATTTTGCCCTTTCAATGCCTCCTCCCCTTCCCAAGGGTGCTCCCCACCCCCCACCAATCACCTACTTCACGGTGGCATTTTCTAAGAACTTGCAGAAACAGATTAGTACCTCCACCTCCTGAAGTTTCTCACCAAGAGTCCAAATTAATTTCACCATTTTCATTATTCAGAACGAAGCCAGCATGACCAAGTATAACTAAGATCAATGTGGAAATAGAAAAGTAGTTGTCTGGTCTATGGAGTGACTTACGGAGTATCGAGCTGCTGGGACACTACAATGCTTGTAGCTTTCTCAATCCCAATAAAAATTATATCAACAGTAAAGTTTTTCATTAGACTTATAAGAAACCTTTTCTTAGCCCAGTTTTAAAATTTCTGCACTCCAGCCCTGTCACACATTATCATCGAGTTTGAGAGAGTCTGTCTTTCTTGAGGCCTGTGATGTTTGTTGTTCAGAGGATTTAATGGGCTTCATATCTGCTCACTAAAACCTGAGGTCTAAGAAAAGTTTATATTCCAAGGACTACTCCATTTTATAAAAAGTTTTTGTGCACTTTTCTATCAAAATGTTTTCTTCAATACTATTACTGGTTTTCTATGTTTTATCTTCACATGTTTCATAGAAGTTTGATTTTGAAGCATACTATTTTTAAATTATCATTCCTCTTCCCAGAATGATCACAGCAGGTTTTGCTTCTTGTTACTTTAAAAGGCTTATTTTAAATTGTTCTGCACAACAAAGAGTGTGAAGGAAAACGCCAAAATACAAAAACTCCACTTCTTGCTGGAATTTGACATTTCCCACTAGTTAAGTAATATAAACATGCTCCACCTAAATGTGCAGTATTTTAATAGCATCATTTTCACATTTTAATGATTGTCACATTTCTTCTTCATTTAGGGAGACGTCTGGTGAACGCCCGTGGGATCTAAAGAAAAAGTAAGATTTAAAACATGCTGGGGTTTTTGCCTGACTTTCAGATGTTCTTTGCTTTATTATGAAACAGCATGGCTTTATTATTGTAGGGTATAGCTTCTTTTAAACATGTTAGTAATTTTATTATGGGACATGAAATGTAAAAGTGAATTTTTGGTAATTTTAGATTATTTAAGTCTTTAAAAGAGAAAGAACCTGCCTCGGTTTTGTGTACGGTAGATGAACTTCAAAACATTAATTAGTGATGGGGGGAAACTTTAAGACCAAGGTGATAGGTAAGTTACTGTTATCAAGAAAGGTATGACTCTGTAGATGAACTTCTATAATGTAATTTTATCATGTGGTAAATGATATGTATCATTTATCAATTTATCACATGATATATGATATATCATGATATGTCATACTTTGCTATAGTTATCTATTTAGCTATTTAGTCTGCCAGTGGAACAGGTCAGTGTATGTTAAATTGTTGCTCTAGATTCTACCCCATGTGTAACCATGACTTTATTAGCATTAGAGTCTCAAAAACCTGAGATCCACCCAATGTAGTGTGAGATATGTTCACGTGGGAACAGTTCAGTGAGAATCTCCAGTTAACAAAGTGGGAATGAAGAAGGGTATTGGTCAGAATGAAAGCAAATAAATAAGGAGAAAAAAAGAATCATTAGAAGAAAATGGAAAATCTCCATAAGAATAAACAAATAATGTAAGCAAATAAGTCATCTATTGGAAAAGACATTGTGAACACATAATAGAAATGAAATATGGGGAGAAAACTTAAATGTAAAGACCAGGGCTTAGAAACTAAGAAGTAATATAGTCGGTGTAGGTGATAGTTTTCACCTGAGAGTAAAGGAGGAAAGAAAGAAAGTAGTAAAACATAGTAGAGGGAGAAATTTTCATTTTCAGTTTGTGCTATTTAGCTTATTTGACGATTTTGTTCATTGAAACTAGAATGCGAACAATTTAAAAATAGAAGCATTGAATATTTTTATACAAGAAAATAATTCTAGTCATTATGTAATTACTTGACATTTCTGAGACGGCTGCTTTATGCTCAATTTAAGTCATATTTAAATGATGAAAGTGTTTCTTGATCTATTCCAAATTGTCTTGCTAGTGTTCTAAATTTTCCGTACTCATGAAATCACTTGACTTGTAAAAAAGTTAAAATTATGCGTGTAGAGAGGTGAATAAGTTATTAAAATGTGATTCTAATCTGTGGAAAGCATATGTTAAACAATTCAAATTTATAGTTAGAACAATTTCAAGTCACTCCCACATTCAGAAACTTAGAGCCCTAGAATTACCCTGCAGTCATCCTGTAATTGCTACTTGCTGGCAAAGGAAAGGTTAACTGCAGTACATATCTCATTATAATGCACAGATTTGCCAAGGAATCTAGAGAACTGAGTCTACCCTGCAGTCCATGCCGTAGAAAGTCTCCGAGGTAACCTCCCTTGCATTGGTGCACAGATACCACTGAGCACAGCTGCCTGGGAGGCAGTAGCGGTTTATGTCTGCTGCTGGGGCTTCTTGGTTTTAGTGACTATAATGTTCCATTCGTGTATTGGCGAAACAAAAGGTGTCTCATTAATAGTTGAAATGAGTTCGGGGAAATTGGTTGGCTATTTATGAAGCGTTATGAACAAAGCTGTTACTACTAGTCGACCTTGTTTCGCAAGCAAGAGTCCAAGGAGAGAAGAGGGAAAATCTCCCACTGATGCTAAATCCTAAGTATGAATGGCACCCGGCACGCGTCTCCCAGTGACCTCGTGTTCGTTTGCGTGTCTTTAGCATGAGCTCCGTCGTACCCAGCGGCAGTGGCGTGTGAGCCAACTGCCAGTCTAAAGTACAGGTCAACACTAATGACTGACAGACGTGGGGTGTTGGGTCCCAGCTGCTCCCAGCCCCTGACTATAGTCCCGCGAGCTGTGTGGTGACTGCAAGAAAGGCTCGTCCCGCCGTTTGTAGCTGTCGCCCTCATGGGTTTCTCTGAAGGTCGGGGAAATATCTCAGCCTCAGAAAAATCTCCGCCGACTACTGGTGCCTTACACTTCCCTGTGGAATGAAACTAAGACCCTGTCTCTCCTACGTCTCACTATTCAGCTCGGTGACTGTATACACATTCTCCCTTGTAATCCACAAATGGATCGTATGAGGAATATCTGATTGTTCCCGGTTTCCAGAAGCTTCTCCAAAGGGTTTAGGAACATGACTGGTAGGACTCAAAGATGCTGGTATTTGAACCCAGCCCAGCTCATGTACATTATGGATGTGCTTTATTAACTTTCTTAAAGAAATGTGATCTTTTCAATACAAATGTTTAGGCGGAATTACCACAGTGCTTTTGTCCACACTGGTGTAGGGTGTTTGATGGACATGACGTGACTCTAAGGAAAAACAAGAGTTATTGGTACTCCCCTGTACAACAGCTGTGGAGGTTCTCAGTGAAATATCTGAGCTGTGCTGTGAAGCAGGCAGATAGGAAAGCACTGGGAAGTAATTTCAAGAAAATCCGACAACTGTTTCCTCTTTAGCCAGTGAACAGCTGATACCTGGAGACTCCCTGCATGTGCCTTGAGGGTCCAATTCTTGCATTGCTCTGATGAGCACTGAGAAATCCTAGCTTTTGTATTTCTTCAACTTACTGGGTGTTCTTCTTCTCCACAGCCAAAAAACAAAGATCTTTTCTGTGAGTTTCTGTTTTTCTGCTGATGGTTGGAAATCTGTGCTTCATTTGAGTTGGTCTAAGTATACTTGCTGAAGTCACACATGAGAGTAATTAGTATACCCAAATGCACATTGAGCAGTCCCTTTGAGACTCTAGTCTGTTACTTTTTTGAGCAAAAAAAAAAAAAAAAAGCTACTAGGAAGATGAAAATAAAGTCTCACGTGATTAGTTATGTAACTTTAAAAATAATTGTTTCTCACTAACTGCATTAAAATAAACCTCTTTTCTTCCTTTTTAGAAAAACCAATTCTAAACTATCAGAATATTAAGCAAAATCAGCGAAGAATTCTCTACTCTTTCACATATGTATGTATTCCGGCTTAAACGCACACAGACTTACACACATATACACACAGAATATGGGAAGAACACACCTCCACTGAAAATTCTACTTCCTATTTCTAACAAAAATGTTGAGCAGTGGTGATGAAGAGATGCTGAAATATTTGAACTTTAAATGTGTTACTGTATCTCTAAATGTTAAATAATTTACAGCTATCCAAACACTGTGTGAAAACTTAAAAGTAGTTATCAACTTACTTCAGAAGCAGGAGGCTGAATGAGTTGAGAAATACACTTTGCTCGTGAAAGCATCACAGCGTAGATGTCTCTTGCTTCAGGTGGTCCGCAGTGTAGAGACAACTGCCTAGTAAAGATGATAGTACAGTTGACTCAATTAATGTTCAGTTTTACTGCCCTTACTATAGATAAACAGCCTTCTTTCCTCTGCATTGTCCCTGCTAAGGGATTTATTTTCTTTATGATTGTTTTCTTATCATTCTAGGTAATCATATATGGACCCTTCGTACTTTTATAAAACTGGACTTAATGTGTAGAAAAGTTCAGATGGAAAGGGTGAGCTTTTTGATGGCCCTTCTGAGGGCACAACTGAAATAAAGAAGTTATTATGAGAAACATTTGGAGTCTTATACAAGAGAAGGAATCTAAATTGCACAACATAGGCATGTTTCCATCTAGGCTGTGAGAACTAAGTGTTATCTTGGGATCATGGAGGAGTCATTTAAAAATATCAACTTTTCTTATGAAACTCAAGTAATAAATGCTTCCAGAAAAAAAAAATGAGGGGATAGCAATGAGCTATTTTGCACTGCTACACAGAATTTAGAGCTTACTTACTATAGGAAATTGTCCATTGCCTGTACTCACAACTGACGATGAGGATTCATTGAGAGAGCGGAAGTGCAGCCCCTAAGAGCTCCGGTGTGAGGAGCATTTAGGGGCCATCGATTAGCAAGGTTGGGTCAACTGCAAATGTGCCTAACGCAGAGAATGTGTTTAACCCAAGGTCCCTTATTTGTGCACTGACACCTTTGTTGAGGCTTTTCACGAATGGGAAATGTAGCTGGACATAAGTTGGTTCCTAGAAGGGCTATTTCATGACAGTGATTAAGCGGCCTCTGGTGCTACTTACCAGCACTAGGGAAAGGAAGAGGAAGCTTGCTGATTCTTCCCTTTAAGGCAGATAGAAGTATTGTGTACTAAACATAGTTTTTACCAAAGATAGCAGTGAGGAAGGATTCGCTATATGTGATCACTTCTTTGTTATTGTGAATGAACAATGACAAGCTTAAAAGTGTCACCACAGGGCTGGAGGGTTAGTTCAGTGGTTCTGGCACCTGCCCCGCAAGCACAAGGTCTTGAGTTCAATCCCCAGTGAACACATACAGTGCTGGGTATGGAGACTCACGCCCACCAGCCATCAATACCACATACCACAGTGCTAGGCGTGGTGGCTCACGCCTGTAATCCCAGCACTCAGGAGGCAGAGGCAGGAGGATTGCCGAGTTCAGGGCTTGCCTGGGCTACATAGTGAGCTCAGGGCCAGCCTGAACTACAAAGCGAGACTCTGTCTCAAAAAAAAAAAAAAAAAAGTGTCACCACAGTCCTATGGGGCACTCCTGTGGCATGATGATTTTGATTTTGCTTGGTTCCAAAGTTAATTCTAGTTTCTGCTGTTCTATATTTTAACTACTGTTTTTTATAAGACATCAGAGTTTAGACACTTTTTGTTACCTTGACATAAACCTATAAAGCCTCAGATGTTGGGGAGGAAAAACATAAGAACTGGCAAGATCTTTCAAACATCATTGCCAAGGTTTTAAAAACTAATATCTGTATCATCTCCAGCCGTCTCCTACCTCCATTTCTTTCTTATGCTGTTAGTGTGACCTGTTGTATTTTTTTATTCCATTCAAAAAGCTTGGGCCTTTAAAAGTTTGCTGAGAACTTTACCTGAGAAAGTACCAATGGTGTGACACTGATTTGAAATAGATTTCTGGGAATGTAGGCTATGAAGACAAGCAAGTCAGATTTTCTTTAGCCACTGATGAGTTTTGTTGAGTGTTTATCACTACCTGATGTTACAGGATATGATGGCCAGGACATACACTCTCACACAGCAGGGAATGGGAATTCCTTCCTCTAGAAAAAAAAAAAAAAAAACTCAGAAATCTATGGTACCAGATGTGACAGAGCCTGGTTAAAATCTCAGTGTGAGTCTATAATTCTCCTTTGAACTCTATTTTCTTCTCAGATCCACTTAAAGTAGATATCATGGGATGTTATACTCATCAATAATTTCCCTTTCTCCACATGAAAAAGTTTCACCCATTTGACTATTTTGACTATTACCAATATTATTAGAAACTGCCGTAACTTAAGTATATGGATTTACCACCCTTGAAATCTCTTGAATATTGGGAATAATCTCACCGTTCTTTGTCGATATTTATTAACTATGTGTATATTAGGTAAACGTATTACTTTTCTGTGCTGGGTAACAAATGAGCACAAACTCAGTGGCTTAACTCAACAGACATTTGTTATCTCACAGTTTCTGTGCATAGGTATGGAGATGGCTCGGTTGGGCCCTCTGCAAGTAATCAGGGCGTCAGCCAAGGCTGAGATATATCTGGTGATGGTTCTACTCCCATCTCACCCCTTTCAGCTCAGGAACGCTGGAAGGTTCCTGCCTACAGTCCTCTTCATAGCCTTTGCACAATGTGCTGCTGTGGTTCTTCCAAGTCAGTGAAACAGAGTGAGAGACTGTGCCACCAGAACTTCGTTACCAAGACAGAGCCCACACTCAATGGCAGAAGGAGCTCTAAACCTATGGACTGGAGCTCTAAATGAGTAGTTCTTTCCTAGCATGGACAAGGTCTGAGTTCACTTCCAACCCCTCCCCTCCCCACCCCCCAAAAAATGATACCAAGAGGAGGAGACAAGGAGAAATACCGTAAGGGCTCTCTGCCATAAGTATCATCACAAGAACCAGTGACAAGGGCATCCCTGAAATGCACACTTTGAACTAGAGTTTAACATTGCGCTACAGAAAATAAACATCTTAGTTTGATCTTACTAATGAATATGTGAAATGGCTGTTAAAATACGGTGTATAGTTGTCACTACACTTGATTTATTGAAATGCCGCAGCCACACATTCCCCATTATTAGAGATTAGATCCTCAGGGAATAGGAATGTATTCTTAGCTACTCTGGCAGTGAAAAGCATATGAACCTCATTCCTTGCTGAGTGCATTCTGAGTCTAAGGACTTTGAATAACACAGTTTGCTCATAATGTATACTTCATAATACCTACTATTGTTTGACCTGTAACAACCACAGAGGTGATTATATGTTACATAATTATATGCTGTGGTTATTATATGTTTTACCATCTATTTATCCATAGGTCTGTTTTCTCAAATAACCACTTAATTCTATAATATTTAAATCAAAAGCTCCAGGTTTACTACCCTTCCAAGATGTGAGAATAATGGATGAATTAGAAGCTATTCTCTAGGAACAGTACATGGGGTTTGTGAGACTGGGAATCGTAAGAGAAACTACATTTCCTGATCCCTGGAAAAATCCCACAGTTTCATGCCTTCCTAGAGTGGTGCTAATAGATCCTCTTTCTGATTGTCCCTGTAGACCCTAACTACCATTATCTTTTGAGTAGAAATGAACACTGAGGTAACCGGGATATATGCCCCACAGCAATTTGTAACTAAGGCAATTGACATTATGAGCATAGTACATTTGAACCCAAATGCAAAGAGGATTTTTGCATAGCAAAATCATCAGTAAAACCACAATTGTATTTATTCATTTTAAATTCCGTTAAGGATGTTCATTGTGTCTTTTGTACAGTAAGCACATGGTGGCATCCAGTCAATGTGGCAGTCAGTGTTCTGTTACTGCAACAAATACCTGGACATTTAACATAAAAAGAAGAAAGGCTCATTTTGACTCAGTTTGAAGGTTTCATTATGAGGTCAGCCTGTTTGTTTTGGACAGTACATCATGGTGCAAGCATGTGGCACAGGGAGGGGCTCACGGCAGAGTAATAGGAAGCAAAGAGGGAATGAAACAAAGGAATGGACAGGGTCCGAGTATTGCCTTCTGGGGCACATACACCCTGTTCCCTGAAGGTATCTGTCCAGCTGGGCCCACATTTAAAGATTTCTCCACTTCTTTATAGGCTCATCAGCTGTGGACCAAGCTTGTAACTCTTGAGTCTTTGGTTTATACCACTTGCTTTTTTCACTTAAAAGAAGGGTCACAAGACAACTCAATTCATGTGTGTCAGCCAGGATCCTGGCAGGAAATGAAAAGCTGTTTAGAGAGGAACAGACAAGATTAACAGAATCAGGCATCCTGGGTTACCTGGAAGCTGCATCCACACTTGACTGGATGAGACAAAGTGTTTCCAGGTCTCAGTAAGAGCTGTGATGTTGGAGAGGGCCAGTCAGCAAGAACCTGACTCTGGGTAAAGAAAAACAACTTATTGATCATGTGCCCTGGCATGTGAAGAACCAGAAATATGGATACCAAAACTTTCTTTTTTTTGTTCTCTTTTGTTTTGTTTTTTGGTACTGAATATCATACCCAGGGCATTGTGCATGCTAGTGGAGGAGTCTACCAGTGAGACCCACTCCAAGGCCTTTTTTAACCTTTATATATTCATCTGGTGCCTCCAATTATGTGAACCAAAAAGAAGCCACAATGCAAAAGAACCTGGTTGGTGCCGTCCATAAAGGTCAAACTGGGCAGGCAAAGAGACCGGGCAAGGGTAAGAGTGGGTCAGGATGACCAAGACAGGAATATCTTGTGGCATTTCACTGTGCATTGGTAAGTCACAGAGTGTCATGGAGAATTTGTCCCATTTTTATTCAAATTCTAATATTTGTTCATTGTCTGAACTATGATAGTTATGTCTTACTTCCTTTTATACCTGGAGGATACTAGTAAAAGACACATTGAATCTATTCCCTTCTAGCAGTGCTTTAAGACTATACCAGTGGTTTCATTCATTTATTTAGAAAGTGATTACTTGTCAGAAACCCTAGGATATCTAATATACATTACTGAAAGTTTTGATATTCTTTTAATCATTCAAATGGCTTAAAAGAAACTTAGAATTCCTATCTTTGTACACCATTTCTGTAACTCCAAAGCTTCTTTGAAGGAAATCCCAAGGGATATAAGAGGAGCAAAATTTACCCAAGAGCCCATTGACAAAGCCCAGACTCAAAGTAAAATTCTCAGAACTGAAAGTGAGTTCGTGTGATAGTTTATGCCTGTAAAGCCAGCACTCTGGGAGGCTGAGGGAAGAGGATTGCAAAATAGAGACTCAGCAAGACAATCTAAAAATAAAAAATACTATTTTTAATTAAAGGGTTGATGATGTAGCTAAGTGAGAAGACCCTGGGTTCCGTCTCTAGAAATGAAAAAAGCAGTAAGCTAGTTCAGATCTGGAAAGATTTCCCAAAGGTTGCCACACATTCTTTATTTTTATTTTCTTTATTTCCACATTTTATGTGGGTATAGTATCCAAAAAATAAAGAAGTAAAGAAAGGAAGGAAAAAATGAAGGGATAGAGAAGAAAGGAACGAGGTAGAGAGGAAGAGGGTGGAGGGCACTTGAGAAAATATCCACTGTCTTATTTACTTTTCTAATTGCTGGGACAAAATACTCAACCTTCACAAGATCAAAGAAAAAAGTTTCTTTCAGCTCACAGTTTTTAAAGATTTTAATTGATAGCTGGCTCCAAGGTTGGGTGACATGGCAGAGGGGCATCACAGAAGAGAAACAGTTCATGGTGTGGCTGGCAGAAGGCAGCAAGCAGCACCAAGTCCCCTTTTTTCTATTCCATCCGGGCTACAAACCTATTAATTGGTGCCACCCATACATTCCAAAAGAATAATCTTTCCCTTGACTTTCACATTCACACCCTAATCCAGCTATTTCCAAAGTTCCCTACATGACTGCATGAGGCTTTGGGGAGACATATAGATAAGCCATAACACCTGCACATAATGCTATGTGGATGTCGGTATCTCATTGCCCAATCTCACCCTGCCATAAAATCTCAGAGCAAGCAACCATTTTCACAATGTACACTCTGACACACAATTCAATTGAACCTCCTACAAACCTTTATCTAATGCCATATAGTCAAGGATAAACAGGTACGTATTAATCAATTGCAACAAAAATAAAAATTTAAAAATACAAATCATGGAGCAAAGCTTTGAAATACTGGATTCACTAATTTAGAACTGAATATTATTTATTTATAAGGTACAACAGAAAGCTGAGAAAAAAATACTCTCCATATTATAATATAAAAACAAATAAGGAATATTAAAGGAGGGAGGAAAGGTAAGGATGATCAGATCGCCTAGAAAACTGAATGAAACAAAAAAGTGCTAATAAGAAAATAAATTGCCAATTAAAGAATGGACCCAAGATAGCTAACATCTGAATAAAATAACTTCTAGAAAATAGAAAATCTAGAAAATCTTCCTAGAAAATCTAACCAAAATAACAAGGATATATGAAAAGAAATTTTTCTTTGAGCTAAAGTATAGGATTCTCCTGGTTAGGATTCAACCAATGTTTAACATATAGACTTTTTAAAGACCAGGTATGAGGCACATCATAGAGAAATTAGAGTATAGCCAAGCTAGAGTCTAAATCAAGGGAGTAAGCAGCAGTGAGGGCGGTCTGATCATAGCCCATATACTAAGTAATAGGAAAAGAATGGTGCCATTATTCTAAACATAGCTTTGAACCATCACATGCTACAAGACAGGAATTCCTTAAAAATTTTAGAGAAAAAAAGCAAATGATCTGCAACTTAGAATTCTATATCCATCAAAACTTTGAATAACGTAAAAGCATAGTAAAGCTAATTTCAGAAAAGTAAGTATTTTAAAAACTGTTTTCCTTCTGAGCTTTTGTAAGAAATAACTGAAAGATATGCATAAACCTCATTTGGGAGCAAACTACATAAGACAAAACAAAGATTCAGAAAATAGGAAGCTCCACAGAAAAACGTAAAATGTCAAAGCAAAGTCAGAAATTCACAATGGCACTGAAAACCACAGTTTCAGAATGATGTAGAAGGGCAGGGAGATGAATGGAATAGAACTGATGGAAAGTTTGTAGCTGTTCGTGAATGTTTAGAAAAGGCCACTAGTAGATCTGTGTTAGCTCTACCAGAGCATTTTAAAAAATTAAAACACAAGTAAATTTTAAAATTTAGGAACTTATAGTGAAAATATTTTTATACAGTACTTGTATTATTTTTACCTTCAATTGTATTATTTCAAGAGGTTTTTGGAAGCTGATAAAAAAATGTTTGTTTTGGGCTGGAGATTTAGTTCACTGGTTCTGACGCCTGCCTGGTAAGTGCAAGGCCCTCAGTCCCACCCACCCCCCCCAAACCACATACAATGCTGGGCGTGGAGACTCACGCCCACCAGCCATCAATACCACACACCACAGTGCCGGGCGTGGTGGCTCACGCCTGTCATCCCAGCACTCGGGAGGCAGAGGCAGGAGGATTGCTGAGTCTGAGGTTTGCTGCTTGCTGGGGCTACTTAATGAGCTCAGGCCCAGCCTGGACTATAAAGCGAGACCTTGTCTCAAAAAAAAAGTTTGTTTTCTCATTCTGAGTAGATAGGTCATTAAAAATTAGACAATTTCCTCTACCTCAGATTGCTACACAGTGAGATCAAGGATGAAAATGTCATTTACTTCTCTGCTTTGATGTTGTTATATTAAGTGTAAATATCAGTCTTCAAAGTTTTTAAAATATTATTTTTTCTTACAGAAAACCATTAATTCATTAAACAGATTGTCCCCTCTATAAGAAAAAGAAAATAATTATAAATTCTGTGGATCAATGGAATTCCAATTAATTGTGTCCTTCAATGCTTAACATGTTATAAAATGAATTTATGATATCAAGAGTGCTCCCTGAAGTTAATGGGCCAGCAGGCAGATGTTTACATATTTCTTTCCAGTATCACAGTAAAAACAACAGGTAGATTATGTAAATAAATATGGTAATTGCATCCCAATGGGAATTGCAAATTTAGAGTTCAATCTTCATTTTAACAAGAAGTCCCTTACAGAGATGGAACTCTGGGGATCAGCGACTCTTCCAAAAATTATTAGCCTTTTAAATTGAATTCATAAATACGAGGATAATGAATAATCTTTCCCTTGTCTTCCTTTGAAAAATTACTTGTTTTGTTCATTCTTGAGAAGAACAACATGAAGGGCAGAGAGGAGTCTAAACTTATAAATTATGTATCATTATATTTACACTGATAGCCTTTCTAATATCGGAGAGCTTAGAATCTGACTTTAAGGTTGAAAATCATACTGCCTCGTCACTTGGATACCCTCTCTTTCTTTCCTTTGACAGCTAAATTCATATATTCCAGATGTGAAAGTGATAGGAGTCTTCACTGAATGCATTACACTGTTCCCTCCTTGTGAAAGAGAAAGTAGCCATCTTCTGGTTCACTGTTGCACTTTGTTCTATGAAGATTAAAGTTGTTTAATTTATGATGAACTGAATAAAAAGCCTATTTTATTTGGACAGAAGCCTCAGAAGGTGTTTAGTACAAAAAATTCCAGAACTCTTTCCCAAATAATCACTGTTGTATGGCATTACCTATAGCAAGTTTAGCAATGCTAGTAAACTGGTCTGGAATAGTAGCATAACTGCTGAGCAATGAGAAATATGAATTTGCCTCCAGACATAGCCAAATTACGATAAGTAATCTTGATTTGCTTTTTTGAAAAGAAAAAGGATCTCTCATTTAAGAAAGTCATGGTTCTAGCCAGTGAAGCTTGGTAAAATGTATTAGAGAATAATAAAGTGAACTTTATTAAAAGACACCCTTGGGAGCAATCCCATCATCCTCTGCAGCTGAGAGCAGCAGAAATTGTCTCTCGGTCCTTTTATTCTTCTTGTACTTCACGTTTTATGAAATGCCTTTTTATGGAAGAGTTGGAGAAGTGTAATTGAAGTCACCTTTTAAAATGATTTGTGACTGTTAGATGATTCACTCAGGATATAGATGAACTTTATACTATATTCTGTTCATCACTGTTTTACACTGATATTCCTCTCTCATGGGGTTTAACATAGTTATTCACTCAGCACCTACTATGTGCCTTAAGCCGTGCTTCTTTCACGTACACCCACTATTTCTTGTCCTATCATCAGTCAGGCAAGGGAGTTGCCAGTTTTTCCCCACTTAATGGGGGAGGAAACTGAGACAGCCCAGATTTTCCATTTCTTCGGATGGGAAATGTCTGGCAATGACTGGATCGGGAGCTAACGGTTCATACCTGTTGTGACTTGCTTATGAGCAAGGGCAGCTTAGTCCACTAGATTTCCTTTCCTTTCAACCAACAGAACAGACTGAAGCCGTCACAGAAGTCCTGGGGTCTTCCCCTGAAGGTCCGCTCAAAAGGGGTGCAGTGACGGGTGTGAAACGAGTGTGGAAATGAGCAAATGCATCATTCCAGCACTGATTCTCTGGTCTCCCATGAGGTTAGCACCTGGCAGATAATGGGAATAGCAGTGAAAATTAGCTCATCTTTGGCTTCCTTAGACTCTGTGAAATTGCACAAAGCTTGCATTGAAAATTAGCCCAATCTTCGTGTGTTTTCAAAAAATTTCTTCTGTTTTATTTTGTTTTCCTTAGACACACGTGTTTTAAATCTGAGCTGTGGCTCAGAGCTGCTCACGTGCTCGTTCTCCGCCTGCTCCCCTGAAGAGATGGCCTCTGTGGGTTCTGGGGCGTCTGACTGTCAACGTAACCTCTTGGATGTGGGCAGTGTAGCCCTCTGTCCCTTAATTTGCACCATGGTGATATCATCCAAACATAAATTTATTTTCTTCCTGGAACTTTTTCACCTTTTGAAAATGAGAATGATCCATATGGCTGAAGAATGTCAGGAAGGAAAACATTTGGAAAGAATTATATGGGATACAATCATTCCGGATCTTGGTCATTCTAGCCAACAGCAGCCAAGTAAGAAAACAGGCACAGAGTGTTACAGGCCAAAAGTTTAGAATTCCACAGTATTTATAGCAGATAAGTGACTTAGAATTGGCAGACTTGTGTGGTTCCAACACACTTTGTGTTGACGTGGTTGAGAGGTAGGATAAGAGTGTGAGGCTTTACTTTATGTGCTAATTGTTCAAATATAGCATGGAAATATTTTAAAGCTTTCTGTGGCGAATTTTTAAACACGGAAACAGATTACAATAAAGTGATATTTTCCAAATTACAGATTATAGTAATAAAGTGACATTGAATGTTGAACACAATACTGTGAAGATTTGGGGCAATAATTTTAAATGACAAAACTGAAATGTGCTATTAGAGCACACAAGACTTATCAAAAGGAGAACAGGAGAAGGTCATGTGTACAAACTACTGGCCTCTACAACGGAACAAGTGAATTTGCTGGAACAGGACTTTGACCAGAAGTTGAGTCTATGGAGGAATGCAATCACCATAATTAAGACTCTTAAGAGGTTGACTTATGGAAGGCAAAAAAAATCTACTGGAAGTTAATACATAGCCATGGCCCTATGTGTTGTAACGTGGTCAGGCACTCCAAAATTGGAATTTTTCTGATTTTACTGATAGAGATAAATCTGTAATAATCTCAGTCAGAGGAGATGTCTTTACCGGCTATCATACACTGGTTAAAAAGTAGCCATTACAGAGCTTCAATTTGAGGCAGCAAGTAATTATTGAACTTTCTCACCGGTGGTGACATCAAAGCCCAGCTCAGCTTGTCATCCACATTGGACATGCTGCCCGTCACTAGAGAGTCCCCATGCTGCTGCTGAGATGACTGGTTGGTTTGGCAGGTGTAACGTAAGGATACGCAGAGTGAATGCATAGATCCAAGTGGCAGGCTCCCGCAGAGGACCGCTCATGTCTTAGCAAACCTCCCTTCAGTGTCCTCTTCCAGAACTGTGGTCAGACATATTAAAGGAAAGTGAGAATTTCTAGTCTCAAATCGCATTTGGCAGTTGGGAGGTTACAGTACAAATAGGTCCATTTTAACAGCTGGGACCAGGTGGAGAGATTTACAGTTGCAGCAAAGGACCAGATGTGAACACAGACGCCCTACAGCCTTCAGAGCACTGGGGCTTTCGAGCCCGCTCTCTGCACCTCTGGCTCGGGGGGCAGGAGAACAGACTCTGAAGGAGCCAGAGTCCAGACCCCACCGGCTTCCTGGGGGGAGGCGGTCACTGGCCATGCCAGTGCAGGGCAAAGGCCGCGAGTATGACAGGAAGTAATGGCAGATCCTGGCTGTGGCATCCAGAGTTATCCAGAACGCTAAAAAGCACAGGGATTCAGTAGTGTGTTGCCAATCTAGCTTTCCAAGTATAAAAAAACTCACTTTTATGATTTTTAAAAATTTAAACACATCCATTGCGACTGATTTTCTGCCACAGTCCTGCTCACAAAAATAGTGACTATTGAACAGTTTCTTATAAGCCTGAACAAGCTGGGTCCAAAGAGTCCTCAAAAGGAATATTAAATATCCAAGGAGCGAGGTTGGCCAAGGATGCCCAGTGGATGCGTGCACACGGGAGACCCTCCCTGGGTTGGGAGCAAAGCTCTAGGCTCTCAGACTGTGTCAAGCAAGGGTAACTTCTTCATGGCCCCGGAAGAGCAGAACATTCATACATTTCCACCTCACAGTTAAGAAGTAGGCACATGCCCAGTAATCAGACTGGAGCAAGAAGTACAGTGCTGAGACTGGGAACTAAATTCTGCTAGAACATGAAACATCAAGTAATACAAATTCAACACCCTAATGGACTTTAGGAGGGTTCTGGAAAATTCCATTTTTATAGGTAGAGCCCTGAACTCTAAAACCCTGCCTCTACAGGCATATAATTAAGTAGAAAGGATGAAGGATAACTTCCAAAGATAGAGAAATATGATTATGCAATAGAATGATTTATTTCAATTTTTCATTAGTATTGATGTAGTTTTTCTTTAATTTGGGGCCTGCAAATCAGCCTTAAGTATGACATGACTAATGGCTTGATCGTTACTTGGCTTCCATTTAATTATTTCTAATATGTTAATTTTCACATGCCAATTTTTAATATACTTTGCCGCCATATATTAAAATTTGTGAAGGCCATTTTTCTTTAAAACCTTGTGGTACATACTTATTCATATTGAACCTTTCACTCTCTCCCTTCACCTTACCATTTCTCTGGTCACTTGCAGGAGATAAACAAGTCACCTTCTACAGAGTATATGGTATGAGATTTTATAAATCAGGCTTTATTCATAACTTTTGTAGAATTAGAGGAAAATATCGGTTGTGATGGTTAGAGAAATTCAGTTAGAGTTTGGTTTCTCTCTGTCTCTGTCTCTCTGTCTCTCTGTGTCTGTCTGTCTGTCTCTCTCTCTCTCTCATACACACACACACACACACAACACACACACACTGCACTGTGACAGTAATAGGTTCCTCTCTCCAGGACCCAGGTGCACAGAATGAGGCAAGTGATTGTAGCAGTGGGGGGTGGATGATGCTAAAAGTTAGAAGAGGAACAGAAAACAAAACACATACGCAGGTCCTGTTATGTTTGGGATGACCTGAGCTCATTTGGAAAAGCAACTTGGATTTTTAGAAACCAGAGGGTGAGAGGTCAAACCACCAGGTTAGTAGATTGCACAAGTTGGTCTGGAAATCATCCATTGAGAACTTGGGGTGTGGTTTTCTTGCAGCAGCAGTGTGTTCCAAAATAGTCAAAAATAGCATCAGAGTCTTAAGGAGCTGGAATTAAACATAGGGAAACCGTGACTCCCTGCTCCCCTAGTGTCTCCTGGAGCTATGGACATGAACCTAACCTTGAGCTTTTAAAGTGTTGCACCGGAAGCAGCAGTGTGGGGTCCTGTTGACCCCAGTGGGCATGCAGAAAACCAAGGAGGATGTGCTGCCCCAGCCTGAGAGGCCTGACTGTGCAGAAAGGAGGAGTGCTTTCCCGGTGACAGGGACATTCGTGCTGTGTCTATAGCCTCCTAGGTTTGAAGCCTTGTACAAGTCATGACATCTTTCTGTGTCTGTTTCCTCCTCCGTGTGGTGCTAGCTAACTCACAGATTCACAGGTAGCTTAGAGCCCAGAACCTTTGCCAGGCCTCTCTAAGGCAAAACAGAGTTTAAACTTCAAAGATATAAAGTTATTTCTGCAATTCCTTATAGCTGTATCAAGATGTCTCTGTTGATAATGTAATAGAGGGATACATGAAATGAAAGTGTTTTGTAAGTAACAGGTGCCTTGTAGAATTAATTCTTCCAGCTTTTTCTGAAGTGTATGGCAATTTAAGCAGTATTAGGCAAGGGCAGCTCATCTTGCAGAAGGCAGGATCATCAAGGCTGTTCCATGGGTCACCAGTAAGCAGGACATTCTTTGGTGCAACTGTCTGTCTGGTCAGACTCCGCCCACTTGAAGTACTGACAACATCCGGGGATGTCTCTGTGATGAGTAGACCCAGGCCAAGTCCACCACATCCTTCTTCATGCTTTGGTTTTCATGACTCCAGAACTTCTAGATGCTATTGAAGGATTGTTCAGGTTAAATTTTCTTTACAATACACTCCTGCTAATTTATGCGCTTTGATATTTCTGTTGAACAAGGTTTAATTGGATAAAATGAGAGCTGTCTGTCTACCAGGAGTCAGACCTGGATAGGAGCCATTGAAGGAGAATTCCTTAATTATGCTAAACTGTTTGTTTTTTAAAATGGTGGGTGTCCAGATGGTTCCATGGCAACGGGGGTCATTAGAAATGCTTAGGCACACACAGAGAATCTTAACTCAGAAATATTCTTGCTAGAGGTAAAGGTCCATAGAAGAGGCAGATTAAGGGATAATCAACAGTAAGTTGAAGCTTCATAAACTGAAATTAAAACAAGCACTTTGAAATGAGCTACAGTATAACTCTGCCTGCACTTGTTAACTTTCCTGTTTCCACATCTTCTCTCTCTACCCCTGCTGACCCACTTTTACCCAAGGATCCTCCCCTGTTGTTGAAAACTTTGAGACAATTTTCCCAAAGAGAGACTGTATGTGATGAAGTGAGACACCATCACTGCCTCCGTGTGCTGGGGATCCTCTAGCTGAAGAGACTGCTGGAGATGGGTGACAGCAAGACTGTGTCCTGAAGGGCCAGGGCTTTATGTCCTAGAACCTGGCGGGATTATACCCCAGCTCCACATGCAGATGGAATGGTGGCATGGAAAACAGCACACATGTCTCCTTCACCCCTGCTGCACCCCTCTCCTGTGCAAAGCCTCAGTAAGAATGCGAAGCTCGAGGCCCCAGTTTTCCATAAAGGTAGCATTTGGCCAGAGTCCGAGCCTGCCACCTGCACCAGGCATATGAGAACTAATATTTCTCATCAGGAAATAATACCCAATGAAATATTAACACTGCTTCTAACATAGATCAGCCCCAGTTAAACTGGGTTTTTTAAATCCTGAGGGGAGGACTGATTTTTCATCCTTCAACACCCTACCCCTTTATTGTCTACACAAAGCTCAGTCTACTGAGTTTTGCCCTAAAAGCCACTATCTGCAGCCTTTCTGAAAATTCCCAAGTTGATTTTGAGCATATTTTTTCATTTTATATAGAATCCACAAGGCTAGATTGTAAATGTAGTAGGAATATGAACTACACAAGGCAATCACAATATTAGAAACAATGCCAATATATCTATGGAGGAAATAGTGCTTGTTATCATTTATTATTTTATTCAATTTTTATTTATAATAATAAACTCTACACAGCTAGAAAATCCCTTATGCCATTGACAGTTCATACAAATAATACTGTGCAATGTCAGGCTTTTTCATAAATAGAGGAGTAAAAGAATGAGAATCTAGCGCAGGAAACCGAGAAATCATCCTCTGATGCTATTTTTCATCAGGTTTGTCAAGGTATAAGTTGTAAAATATGGAAAACAAAGATAGCGAACTTTTACATTATTTTAATTGATTATAGTGCAGGGCACGAGGCAATTAACTCTCCTCGGAATGCTCCATCTTAGCTCCGCCTTTCCACCATTTTGAGACATTTCCGGAAGTCCTCTTCTGTGACTCGACTTGCACCATCATGGCTGCCTCAGTGTTTTGAGTTAATTCAAAATATACACATTTCATGCTCATTTTTACGTTCCAGAAGAGCCAGAAGTCTCATCATGGCAGACTACGCAACAAGGTAGAAGATCTGCTGCGATGTGAGATTTTCATATTACTGCATGTTTGCAACACATGCCTCCATTCTTTGTGGGTCCGTGTAAATAACATAGTAACTCTCTTTTGTCCCTTTTCTCTTCTCTTTTCCCTTTCTTGACCCTTGTCACTGAAGAAAGATCTAACTACTTACATCCTTTTATCTTTTATTTTGCTCTTCAACAGGTTTCTCATATATAACATGTAACATTTAAAGTTGTCTGATTTATTTCCTTATTACTATGGTTGCAAGATGCAAATATTTTCCTACAAATGATTCATCTTTACCGTTCTTTATGCCAGAGTAGTATTTCATTAAGCAGCATACTACCACACTTTTTATCCACTCACTGATCTGTTGATATACAGACTACTTCCAAAATTTATCTATTATGATTTGTGCTTCCATAAACATGATTATGTATGTAATATGTTGCAATATGGAGTCTTTAGTTGCTTCAAGAAGATACTTAGAAAGGAAATAGCCAGATGGAAGGGCATTTCTATTTTTCACTTTTTGAAGTACAGAATCTCCATACTGATTTCTATAATGTTTGCACTATTTTAGTTTCTCACCAACCGTGGAGCAAAGTTCTTTTTTCCCCTACAACCTCCCCAGCATTATTTATTATTTCATTTCTCCCTGACAGCAATTGTTTCTGGAATAAGGCAAAATCTCAGAGTTGACTTAATTTGCGTTTCTCTAATGGCCAGCAGTGTTGGAATGTTTAATGTATTTTTAGGTCCTTTATTCCTCTTCTGCTTCTGAAGAAGTTCCTGTTCTCTTTTTCGTCTTCTTCCTTCTCCTGTTTCTCCTCCCCTTCCTCCTCCTCCTCCTCCTCTTAGGCTTCGTCCTGTTTATTCATTTCGTTACCCATTTTTGATCGAGTCCTTTATTTTGGATGGTCTAATTCTTCTTGAATTTCTTATGCATTTTAGATCCTAATCCTGTCTGACCAGTGGTTGACTAAATTTCTTCTCAAATGTATGTTTCAGTATTTCTCTCCATGAACCCTTCGCTCCTCTCCTGTGCTTGTCTTTCTTCCCTCAGTATGTCTTTCTGTGCACAAAGAGAAGCCACATCTCCCTCCCACGCCTGCCCACCACCGTGTCTGTCCTCTTCTCCCACTCTTCACAAAACCCTCTCTTGCTCTTGACCAAACAGGACATGCTTCCCACTCACGCTCTGCGTGCCACAAGTCCTCACGTTCCTTGTCCGTCTGAAGTTCTCCGGGTCCTCAATTACTTCCAACTCCCGAATTCCCTGTTCTGTTTTCCTCCTTTGTTTGAATAATTGTCCTATTGATCTTAGTAACCCCTGAGATTAAAAAATCATTTGATTAAATAAACCCAATAAAACAAACCCATTTGCACATGACTGTACCGCTGACCGCCGCTGGGCTGGGCATTGCCGCAGACATGGCAGCTGCCTTAACACACTGATTAAATCACATCCGAGCATGAGAAGCTATTTCTGTTATCTCTTCCAAGTGCATCCCTGTTTGGTAGAATTTCAATGAGGTTGCAGAATGAAACGAGCTATTTGAACAGTGGGTCAGGTGACCGTATGAAACACGTGAGCCAGAAGGAGAGGAAGAGGACTCTATAGGTTGGGAATCTGCAAGCTCACTGAACTCCCTCCTCCTCTGGCCCTGCTCGGGGTCTCTCTGCATCTTCTACACTGCGTTCTTCAGAATATGGCCCAAATCCTACCCTGTGAATGAAACTTTCCTCAACTGTTCCTGTTGGGATTTGGTTGCAGATTTTATTCACAAAACTTGGGAAGTACAGTGGTTGCTTTCTCCTACAGTTCTTTTTAGGACTTATGACAGCATGATATTTATTGCAATTAGAATTTTGTGTGTGTTTGTATGTGATACCAGAAATTGATCCCACGGCCTTTGTAGTGAACTACATCCCCAGCCCCATACTAATTTTTTTTTTTATTCATACAGTGTCTCACTAAGACCTAGATTGACCAGGCTGGGTTCTACCTTGTGACACTCCTGCCTCAGCCTCTACAGTTGCTGAGTTTATAAGTGTGTGGCACTATATTCAGGTGCAACATATCCAGGTTCATGTTCACGCTGGTTGTTTCTGTTTGTTACAGCAAATAAACTGTGTGTTTGGGTCACTCAGTGAGTAGCATACATAAGCACTTGATAAACATTTGGCAAAAATAGAGAAATTTCTTAGATGAAAAGTTTGAGAACTTCAGAGCTTTTATAAAATAAAGCAATAAGAATGGTAGAATTAATTGCACATAATGATGCACTGCTGAAGGCACAAGTTGAGACAGATGTATCATGAGTCCTGGCCTTGTCTGGAGAGCTCAGCAAGACCCATCCCCCAGAAAAGAAGTGGAGAATGTAGCTAAGTGTAAGGACCTAGGAGATTATCCCCAGTAGAGCCCAAATTTAAAAATAAAAAGAGTAGTAGAATTTATTGGACAGAAAACAACTCAGATATTCTAGGCAACTTGAGAATTTCACATAAGCAGGAAAAATAAAATTAGGTGATTTTTCAGCCTGAAAATTTTTGTAAAATTTCTGTCCAATGTCAATTATTGCATTTCACTAATTTGATTATTGGAGCAGCATTGCTCAGATAGTGCACATATCATAACTGGATAAAAAAGTAAACGTTGTCAAAGTTAACAAATAAAAATGAGGGAGCATTGGTCCTTTGAAACAGGTGGAGCTGAACTTAGGAACCGGGCTGCCAGCCTTCCTGCCTTGGGAACATGGTTTGCTCCACTGACTTTCTGGACTGCAGACCTGACTCACACTACCCAGAGACCACCCTCTACCATGTCCGCCAAGATGGCACCCCTTTGGGCCTCACCAGTCATGCTTCCTAACAGGTGATATGGCTTCCAACTGGCTGTGGCCTAGAACCATACAGGGAGCAACCCGGTTGCAAAATTTGGGGCCCATTTTCAAGATTACTTGAATCTGTGTTTCCCTGTTGAGAAATCTGATTAGTCTCAAATCAAACTTCTTTGTTCTTGATTGGGTTGAATTTATTGTAGGTCAGTGAAACTCAATGTTAGTCAGGAAACACTGCCAGAAGTAAGTAGGACACAAGAGTCAGAGGTCATGTTTTCACTTTGTGATCAAAATAGATGTAATTTGCTGTATACTTCCTTATAAGGCAAATTCTTCACTTTGTTCACCCATTAAATCTCCAAAATGATACTATGAGGTAAATATTATTATTGAACCCATTTTACCAATGAAGAAATAGAAGCAGGCAAACATCAAGCTGCCTCCCCAGGAAACAGAATTTATACACAGTAGACAGGGACTCTGATGGCCCAGCCAGGTTCAGCAAATCAACTCTTTAGGTCTTGCTATCCATGAAAATAGGTATCTCTACTTGCATGAAGCCATAAAACACAGTTTTTCTTTATTTAGTTGATAACTGAAGCAAGATTACCTAGACTATTTGTCCATTTGTAGCCATCTTTGATAGGTGGTCAGTAACTTCCAACAGAAAGGAAAGGAGAGAAGAAGGCATGTGTTCTAACATAAATTGTGTCACCACAAAGTCAACTGACGAGACCACAGCCATAATTCTCAGCAGCAGACACCTCTAAGAACACAGACTGGAAAACGGGCATGGAATGGTTTAGAATGTTGATAACATTTCAGATTTCTGTTCTTTGAGGTCATCTGACAGCATCCTGCATTAAGTTCCATTTGAAATACCCCAGAATTTAGCTAACTTTCTAGGCAGGACCAGATAACCAAATCTTCTGACAAGCATTTGAACAAAGGTCTGGCACAGACCTTTTGTAAAGCCAGTGCGGTGTTCTGAGTGCCATAGAATCCAGTCACACCAACACTTGAGAGGCTGAGGCAAGAGATGTGGGAGTTTAAAGAAAGCCTGGACTACATAGCAAGATGATCGCTATCTCTAAAACAAGGCAGGGTGGGGGTGAGAAAAGAAATTTGAAAGATGTACAATCTTGGGCTCCTTAGGTTTGGCCCAGAGTGACCATTATTTCTATCAGTACAGACATCTTAAACTCCACTCGTGTCACTACCCACAAAAAATCATATTCAACATCTACTATGCTAAATAACCAAATCTCTGGTGTTGATCAGAAGT
The DNA here is from genome assembly GCA_004025085.1 of Thryonomys swinderianus. Lineage (NCBI taxonomy): Eukaryota > Metazoa > Chordata > Mammalia > Rodentia > Thryonomyidae > Thryonomys > Thryonomys swinderianus. The sequence continues at coordinate 12,743 of PVIC010006166.1, read as the reverse complement.
AAAAATATAGTAACTAACGGGCTTACAGTAGCAGCTCCTCTACAGTAAGAGTTTCAGAGCAGCCTCTCCCCAGGAGGATTCCTACTTAGAGTGTCCTTGTGTTAGCTGGTCTCCTGTTCCTCCGGCTTCCACTGTGGGACACAAATGAAGTCTGAGCCAATATATGGCCACTCTTCTGTACTGTAGTATAAATTTTAGACAACACGGAAAGTAAAAGTAAGGGAAAAAATCAGTGTGGAAAAATATCTTTTCTAGAAAGGACGTTCTGTCAATTTTCTTGTCTTTATTATAATTTGATATGCTGACACTTGGCATTTCGTAGGATTTCTTTCTGTTGCCATCTTTGGTTAAAAAGACATTTCAGTCAACACATTTGTAGTTGTAATGGTGTGTTCAGATATCCGGTTTCTCTCAACGCCAGACTGTTTGCAAAAGGGGAAGGAAGGTGGGATACAGGGCAACTCAAGCTGTCCATGCCCCACCCCCCTTCTCCCTCCCTCCCTCTCACACAGCATTCTCTCTGTCCTTTTCCTACAGTTCTGAACATGACACTCCAGATCACTGTTGCAAATATCTGCTGTAAATGTAACTTGAAAGTTTAGTATTCAGGCCTAGCTAATGACTAATTTCTTTAAAAGTATTCAAACACATTAGGCTTGGAGGGACATATTTAATTATTTCCCTGAATTAAGGTATATAGGCAGATTTCCAAAATCTTTAATATGAATTCGCAATTATATAATTAGCTATTTAAAACTTCTGTTGATCTGATGGACAGGGCAAAAATATCTTCTAATTAAAAGTACTCACACAAGATTAGTACACAGCTCTAGTGAGTTAAAAGACTTTCATTAGTAACAAAAGAAATCTAGAAAATAGTTTCACCTATTCATTCTCTGAAATAATCTATGCCAAACTCCTATCACCTGTGCTTCTCACCTACCTTCTACATATGTGAACAACAAATAAATACACACAATGCTTCACACAAAACTGAGGCTGCCTAAATCACACAATTAGATTAAAATGAGTGATTCGACAATCAGGATCTCTATTCACCTTATTCAAATATCTACTGAACAGCCACTAAGGGCTAGGAATGCTTATGGACACTGTTGATGAGCTCAAGGTCTTATTGTCTAAATGACTTATTAGGTATTCACAGTAGCATGCATTCTGTGAACCTCTGACCTTTTCTCCTAAATGGATTATGCATCACTGTTTCTAACAGAGGCAGAATCATTCAACAATGGACATTTCTAACCTGTGCCCTTATTTCTGTATCTTTTCACTCTCACCTCCTTTGGTAGATAGTGAAGAACCACAGGCCAGGCCAAGTGACTTACTTTCTACTTACTTTCTTACTTCTTAGGGCTTGAAGACAGTCTCTTTAAGATTTTTTGCACTATTAGATTGGCTTAGCAAATACTCTCTTTATAAATAATAGGAAAAGATAAGTCCAAATGTATCTAACTTCAAATTCTGAATGAATGCTCCCTAAATTAGTATGTTTTATTGTAGTTCATTTTTAAATAAGTTGTTTTGCTTTTCAGCTGTTACACAAAGAATTGGATAAGCAAACGCAATTTAAAATGTAGAAGTAAACTCATATTGGCAAATTTGTTTCACTTTAAGAGCTTTTAAAATTTTTCACATTTCCCCTTTCAGTGTGCATTGTTTTGGGCATTATACCTCATTGTTCTCAGGAATACCTAACCTGTCTACTGAGCATAGATCAAGAAAATTTGTATCATAGATAGAAGATGCTTCTTTTTCTTTTATTAGGGTGAGCTTTCTCTTTACATTTTAAATATTGATCATAGCTTTGCAACCCTTTATAATTACAGATGAAAAATCTTAGATGTGATCATTTTAAACCAGCATCTGATTCATAATGTCCACTAATATTAATTATGAAATTCATCAGAATATTACTCAAGGAACTTGTATAAATAGTCTTGTACCAAAAAAGAAACTGAATCCAGCTATTCCAATTTCAGTCTGAATATAATAATTTCCATTACTTCATTCCAGTTTTCTTCTCAATTGATACCTTTATCGACTGACTTCACTTCTTGGAACAATTTTGATTGAAAGAAAATGTTAGTGTCTTCTTATTTTCAAGAGAAACACAGATTAAATTTTCCATGAATGAAAATAAACTGCAATGAAAGAGACACAAAGAAAACAATTTATTTCCAGAAAACAATTTTAGGCTGGATATCCCCCTGCCAAAGCCTCATACAGTCATAGATAGGACTTTTTGGAAATGACTGAATCCAGAGTGCATGATGGTAGGATCAAGAATGATCCTGGGTTTGAGTCTCAGTGCAGTGGTAGGACTAAGGCTGCTGCACCCTGGGTGTGAGTTCTACCCAGTAACCAGGATAACACATAAAGGAAAGAAAGATGGCTGCTTTTGTCACTTGCTGTTTCTTTGCTACTTTGCTGCCTTCTGCCCATCATGAACTGTTTCTCCTCTGCCATGCCACCCTCTCTTGCAGCTACCCAACTGTGAACTAAAACTGCTATAAACTGTGAGCTGCAACAAAACATTCCTTCTTTAAGTTTGGATTTCTGGTATTTTGTATCAGCAATGAGAGAAAAATAACTAAGAAATTAAGGGAGATCTTACATAGCAATTTTTGTAATCTTAATAAAAGTGGATAGATTACACTAGCAAGCAATTTCTACAGAACTCAATATGAAACATTTCTGTTTTGAAAATAAAATTCATGGCAGGAATAGCCAAAACCTGCTTTTATCTCCAGTAGCATAAAATTCCAGGTCACATCAATAATTTTAGTCATTACATTAAACATTTTATTATCTGACCCTGAAAATGAATGCTAATCAAAGACACCACCCATAGCTGTGTTTTTAAAAACCTGATTTTCTTAATTTTTCTAAAGAGAACCAGCTCTAATAGATGTCATGGAAATAATTAATAGAAGAGAAGCATACTAATTAGCATCAATATTTCATTTTAACATTTTATTGTAACTATAAAGGTGTAAATCACCAGCAGTCTGATTTCTCATTCCTTTGCAAATCTGAAATAGTCACGTTTTCTTAGGTCCAGAATGGGGTTGAGGGATTCCCACACATGCTAAGCAGGTGGTTTACCACTGAATTACATTTATAGCCTACACACACACACACACACACACGATTTTTAAACATAGGAACAAAATTATACAATATAAAAATAGCATTATCTTTTGATTTTTTTTTTTTGGTGGTACTGGGGATCAAACTCAGGCCCTTGTGCATCCAAGGTTGGTGTGGTACCATTTAAACTAAATCCCCAGCCCTATCTTTTGATTTTTTTATTACAAGTGATTGGGTTTCCTCTTTACAGTTGTTAATTTGTGTAATGATTTTATATCTCTTTCCTAGTACAAAATAATATCTGTTTAAATTTAAAATAAAATCAAAGTATAGATAGGGTCTCAAAAATCAATAATGTTGGAACTTCCTTTAGAGAATGCATATAAAATTGAACAATAGACATCCAGAGCAAAATAAACAGCAGTACAGCATACAGCCCATGATGTACATCTAGTTAAATTGCATGTCTCAGTTTAAAGGTTGCTGTTCCTGCACCATAGTCTGCATATGGATGAACTGTGAAGATCCTGCTAACTGGTTACTGACATGTTCAAAGAGGTGGTTTGGTATTTTAGATCAGCCACCATGGAAAAGCTCTTTTAGCCAGTTGATGATGGAAAGAGTAGAAGCAAAAGAATAGTGGGAAGAACGGAACAGTGATGCATCTTTTGGTGAATGCAAAAGAGGCAAAGTTTCCTTTTTAACTGAATGGTAGTTTCAGGAGATTTTGCTTTAATCAGATGCACATGAACATACTTTTCTAATCACAAAAATATACACTCAATTTCATTAACATCAGGTTATAGGTCCTCTGTATATTGCTGAAAAGCAGGACATGTAATTGTTTAAACTCTAACAGGTATATTGAAATGATGTTAATGGAATAACTAAGACAATGGTCCTGCAACAGACTGGCAGGTAACATAGCCTAGGTAGGTCCCCCATGTGACCTTGAGCAATTTGTTTATTCTGCCACATTTAGGATTGTTGCACCACTAAACAAAAATGAGTTTTGAGCTGGGCATGGTAGCTCACACTTGTCGTCCCAGCACTCGGGAGGCAGAGACAGGAGGATTGCTGAGTTCGAGGCTTGCCTGGGCTCCATAGTGAGTTCAGGGCCAGCCTGAACTACAAAGCGAGAGCCTGTCTCAAAAAAAAAAAAAAAAAAAAAAAGAGAGAAATGGGCTTTGAACATACCAGGACCTATAGTCAAGTTATACCAGTGGTTACTGTTTATTATAATAACCAACCTAAGTTGGTCATTTATTCAATGATTTATAAAATTAAGCATCCAAATCTATTTCAGTATAAATTGTCATGTCACTATGAGAAATGAGATATATATTTAAAATAGTAAAGAAAATATCCAATCATCTAGTTTACTCATCTGCTACAAAATATAATTTAGCAGCAATAATTCACATATATATATATGTATATATACATATGGTGAGTATATTCTTAGTTGTGCTCCTGGTTTTTTAGCTGCTAAAAATGGATTTTTCTTACCCTGTTCTTCAGCAGACATTAAAACAATTGTGAGCATGCAAGAAAATGAAAAATAATTCTAAGAAATAATATGTGAGAAAGTGATATAAAACTTAAGGTAAAATGATGTGACTATCTTTAAAAACCACCTAGGGAAGTAGTGACAAGACAACATACTTTTAACAGTGTTTTTATCATAGCCCAGGGAGTCCAGGTGACCTCTTACTAATCGCTACTGAATTGCTTTTAAGGGACATATGTTGCTTTCATTATAGGGGAAATGCTGAGGTGGGTTCCTGTGTGTCTTAGACATTCTAAGGCCTATTGCCTCATGGGAACCTGGGTTTCTAGGATTCACAGAATCACCTGGGAAAAAACCTCCCACAGCCCCAAGCATCCTTAAACACTATGTTGACCTACCCCGATGCCATCTCGAAGGCAGGATTCAGCCCACATGGTTCTCAGATGCCATGTGGCTTTCACTGCCCGGTGACAGGGGTAGGAGGTGAGGGGTGATTGTCTTCAGGCCGGTTCACCAGACACCTGGCCCTTCCTGCCCCGACACCAACAGCCTGTGCTTTCCTTCCCCGGGAAATCCTACTCCTCATCTGACCACAAGATCTCAGGAAGAGTGCACACAAAGGACAAGGAAAGCTAGTGTAGGGAACCAGGTAGATAAGCTGAATTCTTCCCAGTGAGAACTGGAGCTAGATGGATGGTTATCCCTCCTACGAGAACCATCCAAATCCCAGCCATTCCCAGGGGAGGCCAAGCCACCTCCCCAGTGAGCCTGAGAGCCTCTGTTTGTTTATAACACTCTCCCCCTGAACTAGACCTCAGAAGCCTGAGCAGGTGTGGTCCCCACTCGACAGATGAGCATTCATCCTTGCTGGCCCTCAGCAGCACCTCTGTCTCCCAGGCCGGAAGGAAGCAGCCAGTTCATGGAGGGCTGGGGGACCCAGAGGAAACCAGAAGGAAGAAGAGAGCAAATGAAATGTGTATTCCAAGGCCAGGTCAATATCATGGCAGTCCGGTCACGGTCGCGTTGACCATAGCATCCTGTGACGCTCTGGGAAGTTTCTACACAGGACAGGATCAGCTGGTTCATAGGTCTCACCGCCTGTGTGTGTGGTCCTTGCCTAACATCTTACATAGTTTCCAGTTCACTGGCACTCTGGTATGCCTTCTTCCTCCTCCACCAAGCAGGGATCTTTTCCCCTGATGAGCCCTTTCAGGTGGGAGCCCACAGCCCCTACCAGGAAGGACACAAGAAATGTGGAACAAGAAGGCTCGGCATGCAGCACAGTCCAAAGCACAAGCCACGTGTCCAGGGCTGCCCCACCCCTCAGCCTGGCCGCAGACTTCTCCCGGGTGTCACTGCTTCCAGCTGCAGCCCCAGAGTGTTGCCCAGTTCTTTCTTTTCTTTTCATAAGACAAGGTCTCAGCAGGTAGCTCAACTTGGCCTTGACTCACTATGTAGTCCAGAATGGCCTTGACATTGTGGCAATCATCCTGCTTCAGCCTCTTGATCGCTGGGATTCCAGCCATGTGCCACCACTCCCAGGTATCCACTTTTTAAAATAATCTTTAAAGTCTACATCAAATGTACCTCATACCTAACCTTTTTAGAACAAATATGCCCTTGTTTTATATTTGCATTTCTGATTATACAATGGAAAAAAATCAACATTGAGAGATATTTTTCCTTCAGCCTATTGAGCCTGCAGGAAAAATTAGAATTAAATGGGTCAAAAGTAAATCTTTATCCAACTTGATTCAGTCATTTCCAAAGCCCGAATAAAATGAGTCCCGAGTAAATAATGTTGAAAACACTAAACCATCAAATGAGTGACTTATTGTAACTCAGAGGAGAAAAAAAGAATCCATGTTAAAAAGAGTCAGAGGATTTCTGTAATATATGACTCCTGACCTGAGCTTTTGTAAAATGAATGATTTCCAAATGCACATTCTTGCCATAGATAAATTCCCCAAGTGAACCATAAATACAGGGCTACTAACGAAAAGACCAAGATCAAGGAGAAAGAAAACAGTTCCACTCAAGGCTGCAGCTAACTTCTGTGACAAGAGTGGGAGGTTGACCCACCAAGGGTCTGGATTTATTTCCAGAATTAGCCTAATGCACCTGAGAAGTCAGAGGGAAGATGGATTTTACCACTACTTGCTTTTGCTTCTAGAAGTCTTCTCATCTCCAGGAATTTATGTTGTTTCAGAACAGCTCATAATTTAGGTGTCAGTTTCTAGTGGTATGACATTTTAGTACTTTCTTTTAAACTTCAAATAACCTAAATTATTTTTTTTTGGTTTATGCATTTGGAAATGAAGCGATGGTATACAAATGGGAGGTTCTTATTAAATGTTCATTGAGTTTATTTCTTTTTAAAGAAATTATTCGTTTCTGCTCTTTAACTTCCCTGTAAAGACACGTTTTATGACTCAGGTATCATTAAATCCTTCCAATTGCAGTTTAAAATCTGTGAATTTTGTGATACTAGATTGGTAAATCACTAATTTCACCTTAAAAAGTGATTCTATTTTTAGCATGAAAGTTTTCATGCTATTCTAAAAATAGAATCACTTATTAAGGTTAAATTGTTGTTGTTATTGTTTTTTGAGACAAGGTCTCACTTTGTTGCCCAGGCAAGCCTAGAACTCAACAATCCTCCTGCCTCTGCCTCCTGAGTGCTGGGATAACAGGTGTGAGCCACCACATCCAGTATTGTTTTATGTGGTTAGCGGGATCGAATTTAGGACCTTGCACTTGCTAGGCAGGTACTGGAACAACTGAGCTAAATCTTTGGCCCACCCCTTTTTTTTTACTGTCACAATTTGTGTGTGTGAGAGTAGGTAAATCTTAAAGCCAATAGTCCTAGTGCAGTAATCCTTGTAGTTCAAAGTCCTAAAGGCCGGGTAGATGTCCACAATAATCCCAGTAGTTGATCCTACAGGACAGGGCAGATATCCACAAATCCAAATAAGTCCTAAATCCAAGTAAGTCACACAAAAGCCACATGATCATATCAATATGCACAGGAAACCCCTTTGATAAAAATCCAATAACCTTTTATGATTAAAAACACTGAAGAAATAAATATAGGACATTATATCAACCTAATAAAAACTATTTATGACAAACCTATTTCCAACACCATATTAAATGAGGAAAAACTGAAAATTTCCCTCTAAAATCAGGAACAAGACAAGGATATCTACTACCACCACTTCTGTTCAGTACAGTACTCAAAACATTAGCAAGAGCAATTAAACAAGAAAAATAAATAAAAAGGGTATGAATAGGAAATGAGGTCAAAGTAGCATTATTTGCAGCTGAAATGATACTCTAATAGAAAACCCAAGAAAATTCACCAAAAGACTGGTAGAATTAATAGTAGAATTATTAACAGTTTTTCTGAATGAGTTATTAATTTCCTTTTATATAGAAAATAAGTACTTGATTGGCACATATGGAAAGTATGATTCCTACACAAAAATAACTCAAAGAACCAAATCGTATGATAACTGATTTGGTGGAGTAATTCTGAGCACATTTAAGTGTCTTCAGTATTTACTGTAGCCCTAAAATTAAAAAGTTTTCTTAAAAGCCATAATCCCACTAATAACAAACAATGAGGTCTACAATGCTAGCTTCCTTTTGTTATCTGCAGTCCCAGGCTGTTTAAGGTCCTAACATGGAAGAGAGCTTACTGAGGAGCAAAAACTACTTCATAAACTGACTGAAATGACAGTGATCCAAACATTAGATCAACATCCTGAAATCACTGGGCTTTCGAAACATAAATGAATGATAGGAAATTTCTTTAGCAAGTTACTGAAGACAAGTAACCCAGCGTCCTGCTAACAGACTTTGGGGCCTGATTCCTAGGTGTTTCATGTTCATAATTCTAAGGTTGATCTCATTGTTAGTTTTCTGCCCCTTACATCTACGCAAGACTATACAACGGAAATCGAGCCTGCCAATGTGCATGTTATCAGTTCATCGTCTCTTTTATTTCCTGTTTGGAAGTACCCTTTGCCCTGCATGATTCATAAATCCATACCTTAAGTCTCCAGAGAAGGGCTTTGAGAAATAGCTATTAAGAAAGAAATTGACCTTGAAAGGTTTAACCTCTGTTACTCTAGGGAGAGATCTGGGGGCTACACATATTTATGATCATGCTATTCATTGTTAACAGAATGTCAGTCATTTTCTTTCATTGAAAAATTCCTTTTGCTTAGGAAAACATAACTCTCAGTTGACTCATGAGAATTTCCTGGCATAATTTTAATATCCTAGAGAATGTGGATAAAATTTCTAGAACCTAATGCTTCTTTGCAATAGATTTTTACATCACAATATTAATACCTGCTCTATTTATTCTCTTATTCATTAGAATCATTTTAGAGAACTTCTGAGTATTTCAGAACAATTTCATTAGTTGTAAAGCTTTCAAAAGTCATCTAAAACTAACTTGGAACAATAATATTTTCAGTATGATGGATTTGGGTCCATCTAGAGCTTCTACGTAAGTAACTGAACAGCTTTAACTTTTGAAAGGAATAAACAACAAATGAGCCATCAGGCTGGGTTTGCTGTAAAAGCTCAGATGTTCGACTTCACTTGAGTCTGGAATCGAAAGCGGTCACACTGTAAACAGAAGAAGGAGAAGAAAAAGCAGAAGAAGAAAGATGGCAGCCTCAATATACTCAATGAAGGTCATTCAAAGTCAGCTCTAAATAACAGGACATGCACTGCCTTGAGTAGTGATGGAACTTCTGGAATCTGTACTGGCAGAGTCCACTAGCTTGCCAAGTGGTGAAGCTAGGACTTGAATGCTAACCTTTTCTAGATCGATTCTAGTTCGTCAAAGCTAGTTCGTCAAAGCTAGTTCGTTTCGTCTCACATGAGATTTAAGGCAAATAGGGCCACCTCATTCCAGACCTCCTTGTCTTAAAATTATATAAGATAACATGTGATTTAAAAAACATTTCAATAGCCTACCATGAAGCAGTCCGAACTAGGCAGATTTGATGGTGCAGTCTCACCAGTGACCACCTGACCTGACATACATTTCTCTGACAGCATTTATAATACTTTATCACATGCATTCCTGACATTGTCAAGAAAATTCTTGCCAGATTGTTAACACAATTTACTTAAGGAATTGCTCCATGGAAATTGGACAGAGACAAAAATTTTTCTATTTTTCTGGTTAGAGTCTAAATATCTAAGTACATATCATATTCATTGAACTTTTATTCACTGAACTATGTATCATACCCTGTCCTAAGCACTTACAAATGTTAATTTGCTATTCACAGTAATTGTGTAAAATATACAATATTTTTCTTCCCATTTCTTAGATTTTTTAAGTAAGTTGCTAAGAAGTTACATAATTATTGGAGCCAGTTAATAAGAGCAACACTAAAGCCAATGTGCTTAACTTCTGTACTATCCTGACTTTCAGCAGATTTTTTTCTCATTTTTCTTAGTTGTTGATTATTTACCTTTATTTAGCTCTTGTCCAACCAAAGTATGTCTCTGACTAATGATTTCTAATAGATATGCTTCCAGAGCTAATTTAGATCAATAAAGTTTGCTTTTTTACATAAAAATAAGTAGGCTCAATAGAAAATACTTGTGGTATGATGTATGTTCAAAATTGTAAGTAGAATATCTGAAAATCTGTAATTCTACAAATCTGACACATAGTTTTCTTACATTTTAAAGTCACACAAGAAAAGACCGATGATAGGTTGACACGTTTCATGATAATGAGAATTTCTGCAATGATGCTTTTAAGTTTTTAAAAAACCGTACTAACTTAAAAGGTTTAAAACATATCTGCTTGATTCTGTGTGCTTTTATTGTCATGGAGTGCACAACGAAGGCTTTCTTCAGCTCACAGGTATGTTTCCAATTATCACCATCATCGTTATTTGTTAATTGTTTTCAATTGGGACAGTGTCATTTGTTTCACTCTATCAGAAACAAGAGAAAACATTTAGGTTGAACCTAGGCCCGGGAACCCAGGCTCTACGTGACCTGGTGGGCTGTATCACTGAAAGCTCTAAAAGATTTGCCATCCCTGACCTTAGGTATTCGGATGTTAAGATTCAATTTGAATGAATCTGTAATTTTTTTTTCCTACTGATAAGACTTTCTGCAATGTAAATTTTTTCATCTCAAAGTAGGTCTGCAGTTATTATAATTTTGATTTCTCTTAATAATGTTTAAAAACCTCCCCATGTGTTGTCTTCCAATAGTTTAATTCACCCTCATCTTTTTGAGGACAAATACCTCTATATATACTATCTTTGTTTTATGGAATTCATAAATTCTTCTGTTCGATGGTTATTTTTAAATAATTGTCTTCTGATTCCTTAAGTCAATACTCACTCTCAAGTTGATTCATAATCTATTGTTATTTGCAATAATAAATGAGTCTATAATTTCTAGTTAAAAGCTAAGCTCATGAGAGTTCCAATACTCTTCAGCTCCAAACTGGAGGATACATGGGTGGCCTGGCCTGATTTCTGTATCTCACAGTTGTTTATGTAGTGTTTTTGAATTGGACTAATGCCAACATACTAATTTTCTCTTAGACCTTACTGTACATACTTTCCATAGGACTTCTCAAAACAGTAGTTTAAAGGTAATGTTGTTAGTAGTAACTGGATACCTGTTTCCTATCTTAGAAGATCAACTCCATGAAGGCTGGTCCCTGGTGGTCATGTAGTCTTACTGCTTTTCTCTCCTTTTCGTGAGCTTAGGCACAAAGGCATAAATTCTTCAGACTGCAGTCTGATGGCCAGCTACACGTAGTTTTATTTTATTCGCCCATTCCTCCATTTATTTATTCCCTTTTCTTTCCAGTCTCCATTCCTACTTCTCTCTCTTCCCACAGGCATTCTAGTAGGCTTCATTGGTACACCTTCTGGTAAAATGTGTGAGATCTTACTCTATTTCTTACTAGTTTTACTTAGCAATTTTAAAATTTCATACATTTTTGCCTGTACATGACCAATCGCTTCTCTCTGACTTATGATATTCTGTGGCACCAAACCCCCAGTTCACCTCTTAATAGATAACCTCTAATTCTTCAGGATAACCGAGCAACAAGCATCTACACACGTGAACGCGGCTGCATTTGAGAGAGAACTCCCGCGGAGTGCATGTTTGGGAGTAGCGCTGTGGCTATAGAAACTCTATCACGTCCTATATTGTCTAAAGTATTAAATGAGAGCTCCTGATTTGCTGCCAACACTTGGCACAATTCAGCTTTCTGAGTTTTCAAAACAATGGGTTAAAAAATGATGTCAGTGCTTTAATTTCCATTTCTATAAATATGTGCACTTGGGCCATCATTTCACTGATTACAGGATTTCAGGGGGAAGAGAAGAATGAAGAGGAGGATATCTTCTCTGCATTTAGTGAATGACTTCCTTTAGCTTTAGCTTGTTTTCCAGTTGAATTGCTGTATTTTTCTAGTTGATTAGAAAAAACTGCTTAATAGCAGTAGTGTTACCGTTGGTGTCTAGATGTCCGTTACAGCCTCAGGCAGTCATAGGCTGGGTCTTTCCACAGGGAGCTGGATCTGCTGGTGACTGTGGGGCTGACTCGTGCTGCGCTGCTACGAGCAAGGGCAGTAGGGTTAAGGGTGTAGACGCTGCTCCTTCCAGGTAGCCTGTGGAAGATATGAGGGACAGAGAGAGCTGCGCTTACCCCTTGTTTTGCATGAACTATTTCTCCAGTGCGGTCGTCTTCTACCAGCCTCCCTTGGAGCCAGCCAACTGTGAACCTCTCCGAAGTGTGGGCTAAATCACCTTTTTTTCCTTTAACTGTGGGTGTCACGTATTTGGTCTCAGCAATAACAAAACTAAGATGGTGATTAAAAAAATTTTCTTCATGTTGTTGGTTGTCTTCTAGCAGTGCCAGCGACTTCTTGGGCTGTGCAGAAGCTTTTCAGTAGGATGAGATCCCATTTGTTGATTCTTTCTGCTAGTTCTTATGCTAGGGAGGTTTTATTCATAGTCTCTGCCTAAGCCAATGTCTCCAAGAGTTTTACAAGCCTGTTTACCAGCAGGCTTATTGTTTCTGTTTTAATGTTTAAGTCTCGTATCCACTG
>PVIC010006165.1:0-46300 GCA_004025085.1 Thryonomys swinderianus | reverse complement strand
CAGCTTTATAGTAGAGTTTTAAATTGGGAATTGTAACACCCCCTGCCATGTCGTGGTTGCTTAGAATTGCTTTTGCTATTCTAGGTTTCTTGTGGTTCCAGATGAATTTTTGTATTATTTTCTCTAGCTCTGTGAAGTATACCGTTGGAATTTCAATTGGAATTGCATTGAATCTGTATAGTAGCGGTGGAAGTATAGCCATTTTGGCGATGTTGGTTCTCCCTACCCAGAAGCAAGGGATGTCTTTCCACTTTCTGATTTCCTTTTCTACCTTATTTTTCAGAGTCCTATAGTTTTCAGAGTAGAGGTCTTTCACTTCCTTTGTTAGGTTGATTCCTAGATATTTCATTTTTCTGGGTGCTACTGTGAAAGGGATTGACTCCCCAATTTCTCTTTCAGTGAGTCTGTTGTTTGTGTAGACAAAGGCTGTTGATTTTTGAGTGTTAACCCTGTATCCAGCAACACTACTAAATTTGGTAATTAAGTCTAGCAGTCTTTCGGTTGAGTTTTCTATTGACTTTTTGACACTATAAATTTATGCTTTTTGCTACATCTGGAAAGTTTTCAACTATTATTTCTTCACATTCTATTTTATGTACCAATAGTTTTCTTTTTTCCCTTTAAGGACTCCAACAATACAAATGTTAGACTTTTTGAACTCATGCTGTTCCCTAAGATTTGGTTAATTTTGTCAATTTTTTTCCCAGCCTCTGTGGTTAATAATTTTTATTGATCTGTTTTCAGGTTCACTCTCCCTCCTTTATCATTGTCATTTTCATTATTTTATCTGAGCCAGCTGTTTTGCCCCTAGCATTGCATGAAGTAAACTCACTTAAGGCTCTGGTGTCAACCCTACCTTATTTATCATGTGCAACAGCTGGCATGAATTTAAGTGGGAAGAGTGGGCAACAAATATATTCTTATTTTGTTTGACCTGAAAACAACCTACTAGAAATTGTATACTCTTTTCTCTAAGTGTCTTCTTCTTCTTCAAAGAAGGTATGGCTGATTCCACCAAAACACTGGACCATCAGAATTAATCACCTGAACCATGACCATTTTGTAATTAGCAGACAGAACTTTAGGTGTCTGGGTGGAGACAGTAAATACAAGTCTTACTTAACAGTGTCTTACTACCTTGGAGGTCTGAAATTTGTGATAGTCCCTTAGAGTCTATGATAATAATAGCCCTTTCTGGTTGAACTGCAAGTTATCTACTCACAGGCTTTCTCACTGCTCTTGAAATTCAGACCTGGTTTGGCCAAGTGGATTCACTATTTTTGGAGGTGGTTTGAAGGAGCAGATTGCAAATGAGGTAGAGAAGGAAGATGATATTGCTGAATATTAACAATGCCCAACCCACTGGGCAGTGTTTGTATATTTTACATAGTCACTTATTTAATTCTATATTTGATGTAATATATTTCTTTTCCACTATGCTAAATAGGATTGTATTATCTATATTTTATAGAGGAGGATGCTGACATGCTGAGAGTTTAAGAAGCACTTCATAGGTCAGTAAGTAGCAAAGCTGGACTACTACAGACACTGTACTTGATCTTAGCCAAAAGGCCAAGAAGCAATTGGGCTATTACATAATCTGCCTTTTTTTTTTTTTTTTTTTTTGAGACAGGGTCTCACTTTGTAGTCCAGGCTGGCCCTGAGCTCATTGTGTAGCCCAGGCAAGCCTCGAACTCAGCAATCCTCCTGTCTTTGCCTCCCGAGTGCTGGGATTACAGGTGTGAGCCACCACGCCCGGCACTGTAGTATGTGGTATTGATTGCTGGTGGGTGTGAGTTGACATGCCCAGCATTCTATGTGGTCACTGGGATTGAACTCAGGAAATTGCGCTTGCAAGGCAGGTGCCAGAACCACTGAGCTAAATCTCCGGCCCAAATCTACCTGGTTTTAAAACACGTGCCCTTTCTTCTTCATGCAGTTATAACGATATTTTAGGGAATATTGGAGAAATGTGGACCTCGGGGAAATAGATTTAAAATATCTCAAATTCTCTATCAAAAAGTGTGACTCAGAATAGGTTTGAACCATAGTTGTGTAAAGATTGTCAGAGTTCATATTCACTTTAGGAAACCCTATGACCAGATAACCTTCATGAGGTAATAAAAAATGCTCAGGTGTGGGCAGTTAATTGGGGCTGCAATAAAAGTCTGAGTAGGAACAAGCTGGAACAGGCCCTGTCCATGACCGCGAGGACAGTGGGCTGGTTCAGAGATCTTCATGTCTGCACTACCTGTACAGATACTCCCAAGTTTGGAGACACCAGGCTCTCTACAGCATTTTCCCCCGTAATCATAAGATGCAATCCATTCTCCCACCCTCCCTCACCCCACAGCAGAGCTGAGATTCAGAACTTGGCTTACTGCAAATCCTGGGTTACTTCTCTACTAAATTGCCTATGAATTATGGCTTTGACATCGGGTGTGGTGGTTTACGCTATAATCCCAGCACTGGGGAGGCAGAGGCAGGAGGATTGCTGAGTTCGAGGCTTGCCTGGGCTACATAGTGAGCTCAGAGCCAGCCTGAACTACAAAGCGAGGCCCTGTCTCAAAAAAAAAAAATCAATGACAACTCTTTATCTAAATTACCTCAGAGACCACTAAACTGTAAAATTGCTAAGCTCTGGTTTTAATCTCTTAGGCAGATTTTCAAGTCTTAAATATATTAAAAGGTTAAATTATATGTCTTATAAAACAGATTTTTCTGAATGTTTTATAGAAAACATGTCCTAGAAGATGATATGGGAAAAAGTCCCATAATCAATAAATAAACTTGTGACTCAGTGGCTTAAACCAAATTAAACATATTTGCTGTAGAATTCTCAGAATCTTTGATGTGGTAATGTGTAACTGGAGGAGGGAAACAGTGTGCATGTTCCTCATATTCTTTTGGCCATGGACTTCTGTGGGAGACATGGATTCATGTGTGAGCATTGGGATTTGCTACTCAGGACTTTCTTGTCCTGTTGTGAAATTGAGTTTGTGTGTGGAACAGAGGCCAGTCCTCCTGGCATGTGACAGTTTCTGTAAACTGCCTTTACCTTTGCATTTCCTCATGTGGCAGAGTCTAGGCAGCTCATATCTAGAGGAGCAGGCTGAGGTCCTCTCTGATCTCCTGGGTTAGCCAGCCAGTGACTTACTAGGTACACAGGTGAGCTGAGTTTGTAGAACATCCTGATAAATGTCCAGGTATGGATAGTGGAAGCTAGAAATTTAAGGAACAGCATAAAATTCTGGCAGTTGCAATGCAAAGAACAACTGTGTGTGTGTGTGTGTGTGTGTGTGTGTGTGTGTGTGTGTGTGAAGTGAGCCTTGGGAAAAGACTAGTGAATCTTTATTAGGTTTTATTTCCTTGAAAAATATCCAGAGATCCAGCTTCTTTATTTTTTTAGTTTTTTGAGACAGGGTCTCGCTTTGTAGTTCAGGCTGGCCCTGAACTCACTATGTAGCCCAGGCAAACCTCAAACTCATGGAAATCCTCCTGCCTCTGCCTCCTGAGAGCTCACCTTCTTGCTTTATTCAAAGTGATGATTGGGGAACAGGGAGCTCCATAATAGAGCACTTAGCTAGCTCAGACTGGCCAGGCCCTGGGTTGAATCCCTCGGACCACCAAACAAATAAATAAAATTAGGGTGGAGTAGCAGTATGAGTGTCAGGTGGGAACTAGACGGGTAGCATCTTGAGTTCTACTCAGAACTGCTGAATCAGATTCTGGATTTTTAATAGGATTCAGTTGGTTTCCTATCCACAGTACGGTCTGAGCAGGTTTGTGTTAGGTCATGTCAACATGCCTCCTTCCTCACTAACCTCTCAAGTTCCAAGCCAGATACCTGCATCACTTAATGACATAGTCTGAGACAAGCATCACTAGGTGTTTCTTTGCAGACATGCACAAGCTGAGACTGATGTGGTGTCACTAGGGGAAATAAGGAAGTGCCACTAGGGGCAGGAAGTGGGGAATGAGAAGTGCTCAGCAGAGAGCAGTTCGCAAGAGAGACCAGGTCCTGGCAGTTCGCTGATGTAGAGTGGAAGGGGAAGAGTCGGGTCTTCTCTGTTTTGTTTCTTGCTGTCCTATCGTGAAATGGTTTTGTTGGGCAACATTATCCATTAATATTTGTATCAGAGTCCTTTCCCATCCCATCTTCAGGGTGATAGGTATAAGCGCTCTCCAAACTTGATCAGGTGTTTATAAAGTGGTTCCCACACAATGACCTCTCAGGTACTTGGACAAGTGTGTACACTCACAAATTCCTAATGTGAAAGTCCGTGTGTGTGTGTGATATATCATGAAAAATTAGAGAAAGTATCTTCAATGGCTATATTTATAGTTGGGGGATGGCTTATAAAATTAAACAAAACATCTGGAACCCTTGTCCATAGCTCACACAGGGCCGTGTGTTGAGATCTCTGTGCTCCGGCAAGGTTCACAGGCATTTTTTTCAGAATTAGTGATAGTAAAAAGTAGACTGTTCTTCATAGGCTAAAGTATTGTTTTAAAATTCTCTGCAGACAGTGCATCTCCTTGTTGCCTGCTTCCTTCCCCTCAGTCCGGGAACCCACTGCTGTCACTTCATTCCACTGGGAAGCGAAAGACAGTGATGGTCTACGGTCATGCAGTGAGATGAAGGCACATAAGAGGAGGAGCAAGAAGTGGGAAGTGATAAGTGGGAGAAGGCTACTGTGTCATATGGGGTGGTCAGAAGAGCCTGCCCTTAACACGTGAAATTATATGCACAGAATACATAGGGTGTTTTTGTTTCTTCTTGAGACTTGCTTTGTAGTTCAGGCTGGTCCTGAGCTCACTGTGTAGCCCAGACAAGCCTTGAACTTAGCAATCCTCCTGCCTCTGCCTATGGAGTGCTGGGATTACAGGTGTGAGCCTGGCACTGTGGTGTGTGGTACTGATTGCTGGTGGGCATGAGTCACCACGCCCTGTATTGTTGTATGTGGTTACCGGGGATCCAACCAGGGACCTTGTGTTTGCTAGGCAGGTGCCAGAACCACTGAGCTAAATCTCCGGCCCATACATAGTTCTTTTTTTTTTTTTTTTTCTAAGACAGGGTCTCGCTTTGTAGTTCAGGCTGGCCCTGAGCTCAGTGTGTAGCCCAGGCAAGTCTTGAACTCAGCAATCCTCCTGTCTCTGCCTCCTGAGTGCTGGGATGACAGGCATGAGCCACCATACCCAGCATTGCCATACATAATTTTTTAAAAAAAGTATTTCATATTTATTCAACACCAGCTTGGTACCAGACACTGTGCTGAGCTGAGGAGACTGGGGTGCAGTGGAGCTTTGGGGAAGGGGCAGTTTGCATTGTGGGAAGGCCTGGGGGACTCAGGAGAGCAAACTGAGAACTGTAAGTGATCTCATTGGTGTATTCACATGAAGACTGTGTCTTAGTACCGAGTGGGTCCTGCTCGGTCCCCAGTAGAGTCACAGTACATAGGTATCAGTCCTCAGTGTGTGCCATCAAGGTACAGTGTGAAGGAAACGCTGGCCGCTTTGGCAGAAGCCCGTGAGTATCATGGGTGTACATATAACTTCAACTACCTAGATGGAACAGTCTCTTTTATGCCCTCTTCTTTTTTTTTTTTTTTTTTTTTTTTTTTTGAGACAGGGTCTCACTTTGTAGTTCAGGCTGGCTCTGAGCTCAATATGCTAGCCCAGGCAAGCCTTGAACTCAGCAATCCTCCTGTCTCTGCCTCCCGAGTGCTGGGATTACAAGCGTGAGCCACCATGCCCGGCAATGCCCTCTTCTTTTGAGTTGCATAAAATTCAGCCCCCAGGTGACTGCTATCGCCGTTCATCCTCCGAAAGACAAAAACATGTTGTACGTCCAAGAGGAGGAGTTTTGAAGGCAAATTCTTCTTCTTCTTCTTTTTTTTTTTTTTTGCTTTTTGAGACAGGGTCTCGCTTTGTAGTTCAGGCTGGCCCTGAGCTCACTATGGTGCCCAGGCAAGCCGCTGTGAACTCAGCAATCCTCCTGTCTCTGCCTCCTGAGTGCTGGGATTACAGGCGTGAGCCACCACGTCCGGCATTGTGGTATGCGGTGTTGATTGTTGGTGGGTGTGTCTCCATGCCCAGCATTATATGTGGTTACCGGGGATCGAACTCAGGACCTTGCGCTTGCGAGGCAGGCGCTGGAACCACTGAGCTAACCCTCCAGCCCCCAAATTATTCTATTTTTAAAAATCAGCTGCTGAGAACTTCTTGGCCCTCATAGCTGTCTCTTACAAGAGTTGGCTACTCAGTGCATGACTCAAGGTGTTTGTCATTTTCTGGTATCTGGTTTATGAAAATTCCTTTAGTATAAGAGACAAATTCAGGCCACAAAGGCCAAAAAAAGCCTGCTGTGCAGTGCTTGCATTTCTGGTGCTTTTGTTTGTTTTGGTACTGGGGACTGAACTCAGGACCTTGCAGTTATAAGCAGGTACTGGAACCACTGAGCTAAATCCCTAGTCCAATTTGCTTAGTTTTGAAGGTAGATTTCATTAATTCCTTCTTCAAAGTCTCTAAAAAGAAATGCAAAATTTCTCTGAACATACTAAAATGCATTTTGCATGGAAGGGTATAGAATATAATGAAATAAAAGAGTCCTTGTGGTGAATTGATGTCCCTGAATACAGGGATTCTTTCGTATTTCTCTGAAGAATGAATATGCTTTTGTTTTCCCAGGCAGTTACTTTGTAAACTCTGTCTCTTGGGAAGAAGCTCATATTTCAGTTTCTGTCCACACATACATGGCTTGGGGCTCAGCAAAAGACTCGAGCAGTTATACACAGACTCTGGCTTCCCTCTCTTGGTTTCACTCTTTTCCAAGATTCCCTTTCACTTTTCAGCAGCCATGGTTATCCCACATTCTTTCCTGTCTCTTCAGCCTGAAAGGACTGACTGGATTTTTACTGGAGTTGTAGATTATTCGTGCTCTGATCACTGTGAACAGGTAACTCACAGTCTGTTATCACCCCCCTCTAACTTTCAGTGCTCTTCTAGAATCTGGTTACTTTTTGTCTACTTTCCAGCATCTATGGATAAGTTTTCATCCCCAGAGTTCAGAGTTTTTATCTGTGGGAAGGTCAGGCTTGGTAGAGCTAGTCATATCAGGGGTCAGTCTCATGGGAAGCAAAAGAGCTGGTGGTGATTTTTTTTTTGTATTTTGTATCTGGTTTTATGCACTCTATTTAATCTTAAAGGCTTTCTGGCAGTATTTGGAATTTCATTGTTCGTATTCAAGAAATCCTATATCCAAGCCATTATCCTTAAAAGGGGAGTTTCATTGTAGAGTGATCAGATAGGGACAGGCTATTTCCTTGGTAACTTCAACATACTGTGTCCCTTTGGCGCTTGAGTACATTTAAGCTTTCTTGGAACAGTGTTCCAATTTCTTACTCATGAAATATATCCTGGTTGTATTCAAAACAGAGTTGAGGAAGATATCACAGCTCAGCATTTAGATCTCTGATACATCCTTCCCTGTCCAGGCCAGCACTCACCAATGGCCTTAACTGTGTCTTATAACCCTGTACAATTTCCCTGGTTCCATTTCACTTCTATTGGGGTGACAGGTGGGAAGCTGATGTAATGCTTTAATTGTGTAATCAGACCTTCAACTGATGCTGTTTTCAGCCCTATTCTTACCCTTGACTTTAGAGATTTAATGTTTTCATAGTGTAATTGGCTTTTTCAGAGATTTGATTGATCTACTCATTTCTTAAAATGAAATTGTACTTGCACCTCGACATTTACAGCAGAAAAAAAAGTTGTTTTTCTCCAGGCATTAAAAAAAAAGTTCTTTGGTAAACTTTTGAGCTCTTTCCAAGAGTTAGGGATAAATGAGAGCACGAAGAGATTGGTAACCATTAGTTGAGCAACAGCATTTTACATGGTCTTAGCTCAAACTATAGGTACAACTGTCTCTCTGTGTAAGAATTTTAAGAACAATCACAATGTTGTTTAAACTTTACTGAGCACTCACAGTATTGGGAGTAGTAAGTTACAGGCTTACACAGACATTATTTCAATTCTCATCACGATGCTTTGAAGTTGGTATAGTAATCATTTCTGTGTTGTCAGTGGGGAAGTGGAGGCCTGGAGAGGTTATTTGTTCATGAGTGCATAACAGGGAAGTGAGAGTTGGGGCTCAAAACCCAAGCACTGAGCCAAGACAGGTTGCTGGGTGTGGTCTTGGGGTTTAGCCCATTTGAAACCACCACCGAGGGTGCTGTACATCAAAGGCTTCCTCCTATTCGTGAAAAATATTTGACGGAGTAGAGTAAAAAAGTAAAAAAGCAAAGCAATCTATGTCTATAACCTGCAGGCAACGCCAGCTGCCAGATACCCCACCCTACTCTGCGTCAGACTCGTGTTCTCCTCCACAGGTCAGAGGTGAGTGTAACCGCCCTCAGCACGTCTTGCGCTGTTACCTTCTGGACTGTGAGTGGTGAGAAATAGAGGTGCTTCTGGCTTTCATCTTCCACCAGGTGCAAGCTGCCGGACCCCGAGGGCTAGCGCTGGGAAGACACCAGCCACGTTTCTCCACTCCGCAGCAGCAGGAGCCCCGGGGCTGGAACAGCACAGCATGTTTGGGACGAGCAACGCTGGCCAGACCCTCGGCAGCTTTCACAACTGCTACCCACACACTGTTCATCCCGCCCACTTTCTGGATCAGTCCGGGTCCGCCCACCTGGGGATAAGTTGCTCTTATCACCAGCAGCCTTTGTGCCATATGCCTGGGTAAAGGGCAAGACAATTGGTTCTGAAAGACCTTGGCAGAAAGTGTCAGAGCAGTCAGAACCCCCAGGAGATGGCGGTATTGAGACGCAAATAGGACAGGAGGAGGCCCTGGAGTTCTTGGTTTAGATCATCTCTTACAACCCCACTAAGTCCAAGGTGCTCATTAACAAAAAGTGAAATGTCATAAATACTGGAAAATTCTATGTGATGGAGCAAACAGTGTTTGCTTATGCATGTCAGCTGGGTGACACAAGGAAATCTGGGAGTGAGCTCTTGGAAAAATGGCAATTAAACATTAACAAATTCTCTTTACTCCATCTTTTTCTCTGTTAATTCCTCCTTCTGAATCTAGAAGGTGGAAAAAAATAGAGCCATCAAAAATTGACATTAAACTCTACGGGAAAAAACATTTTTCGGTGTAACATGTATATCTAAATTTTAAATCTGTATCTTCAGTTTCAAAGAAACTTCTACCTTTGAAAATGTTGTCAGTTTATCTTTTAAGGTAGTTAAATTTCAAATTCATTGCTAAGGGAAAACTAAGTTTCAGACTGGTAGGGTTTCAGGAACTTTAACTAGTTGGGGTTGGATTTAGAAAAGCAGAGAGCAGAGACCTGAGAACGTCAATTCAATTTAAATGACAGGCCAAGCAAAGAAGAATCCTAATCTTCCTTTTGGTTTCCTGATTTCAGAGATTTGTTGCCTCCATCCAAGAAGAGAAAACATGTTCAGAGCCTGGGGGACACGGAAGACTGCCGAGTGTGGGCCCACCCCTCCAGACCAAGTGAGCAAACCCAAGCCCTAAGGAGGTCGAGGCTCTCCACACCTTGGCCATAGGATCACGGCTTTGTACTGGCTTTTGAGAAGACTTACAGAATTGTGTTATTTCTCATACCAGGGCAACGATCGGCTCTGGGAGTTTATATCTTCCCTCTTGATGTGTCTTTCCTGCAGTTGAGGTTACACCAGGGCTCTCAGGAAGGGGTACCGTTCTGTTTCTTGGTTGGGGTGAAATGCCAGTCTTTCAATTTCAGGAGCACTTCTCGGAGGACACAGGCTCCAGGCCTGGGGAAATAGCAGAGCATCTCTGAGAGCCTGTGGCTGTGCCCATTGCTTTGTTTGGTTCCACCCTCCTCAATGTTAGCACAGATTAATGCAGAAATCTTGGTAAAAATGCAGGTTCAGACTCAATAAATCTGAGCTAGGTTCTGAGACCTGCATTTCTAACAAGTTTCCAGGTGATATCGATACTGTTGGTTCTTTGAAGATGCTCTGAAAAGCAAGATTTTAGCTTTAGGTCTCCACTGAAAGGAAGATGGAAAGTGGAGTCTTCCTTGCACACTGGCAAGTTTCCAGGAGATCTTTAAATTTTTGCAAAATTATTTTAGAAGTCTTTCATCTGAATCATCTGATGGCCAAAATGGTCATCCTACCTAGATCTTTGTCCTGTGTAACATGTGATACAACATGTTTTGAACTCAGAGACCTCAGCAATGTGGAGACAGATTGGCCTTTTGCAGTCTGAAGACTTAAACTGTGAGAATCTTCCATAGCCCAAATGCCACAGCATTTCCTAGGGAAAAGGATAATGGTCTGGGCCAATTTTATGAGCTACTGTAAGTACTCAAATATAAGCAGTGTGAACATCACCCTCAATTCATGATACCATGAGTCAGCTTGGCAAGAAGCCCAGGGTTTCCTCTTGGGGCTCCCCGCTTCCATACCTGTCCCGAAACAGAGATTTAACTGCTCTGAAAGGAGATGCATGTGGCTTTCTTACCAGTGGAGGTTGCTGCCTTTGCCTTTATCAGTCCCATGGTCAGAGTGGGGCAACTGGCTTCACCTCCAGCACAGGCAGAGGGTCCTTCGGTGGATAGTGATGCCATCTTCCAGTCAAGCCCAATGTATCACTGTCCCCTGGGAGTGCCGTGTTGCAGTGGTGCAGGACCTATAGTCTTTCTATAAAGTTAACCTGGTATAGCTTCCTTTCCTTTCACATGCATCCGCCATGACCAGTAGTCAATATTTTCCCTTCAACCCTAGAAACAAAATGCTCTTCCAATACCATATGCTAATTAGAGCCCCTTGTGGATCATATAGAGCTCTCTGTCCACCTTGCTATGCAAGGTTACTCTGATTTCTTCAGGGATTCCTGTGTCTTGCCTGCAGCATATTTATGATTCTCAGATAGAAAGGCGGAGCAAATTCCTAGCCAGATGAGAGAACCATCTGTCAGCCTCCCGAAGATACATCAGCTCACTGGGAATTTAGGGCAGTCACTGAAACCTTCCAAGAGTTTCCTCAGTGGACCAGATTGTCGCTCAAATCACTCTAGAGTTAACTTCCATCCTGGAATGATTTTCTGCTGCCTGTCCCAGATGGACAAGGCATTGATTTTTTTCATCATTTTCAGAGATAGCTTAGGGAGAGTAACTGAAGAATCCCAACAGTAAGAAAACCATGAATCCCTTAAGTCTTATTTAAAGGACACTGAAAAGTTGACTAAAAATAAATGGTTCGAGACAACTGTTCAAGAATGAAAATGAGCAGGTTCCCAGGAAAAGGAGAGAAAAAGACAAAGGCAAGAACTCAGTTAATCCAAATACCACATTTTAAAAAATTGAATTCTATATTGGTACATTTTATATACAGCTCATTCTCACACTCAACATTGGGAAATTTGTACCAGTGTATGACACAAGTTAATTCTCATTTTTCCAACACCACATTTTCATTACCATTTATATTTTTGGGTAAAGTGTTCTAGAGGAAATTTCTTTGATGTTGCAGGGTTTTTATAAGGTCTTGAGGAAAGCACACAGTGGGGGCAGGGCGAGCGGCTACCGGTCTCACAGACAGGAGCAGGGTTGCCCATTTTTGATGGGAAGTGATATTCTCAGTCGGTTAATAAGGCTTTTCTAAGGACCTTCTCAGCAATGTACATTGACTGAGGGCTTCAAGGGGCCATTTGTAGAGCCAGATGTACAATGTCTGGGTTGTTGTGAGCAGATGTAAGAGTTTGTTTTGAGAGCAAACTGGGAGGGCAGGCTCACGTCAGCTCGATCCCGGCTCCACTTGCCCAAATACAAGAGAGTTCCTGGCCTCACCAGCAGACTCCAACACTTCTGTATTTTGAACCTCAACTTTAAAGGGGCTTTCCAACCCCAGTCGTGATCTCTGAGCCACAGAGAAAGTGAAAACAGCCTGAATAGTCAGCATAGTACCTGTGTCATCTCTAGCGACTGGGGACTTTCAGAGCATTACTTTTATTTCTTAGCAAATGAATTGTCATTTCTGCTTCGCTTATATTTGAGATATTTTTTTTAGAAGCAAAGTGAAAGGGCTGGGGATTTATCTCAGTGACACCGTGCCTACCTTGAAAGCACAAGTTTGATCCATAGTACAGAATAGATAGATAGATAGCAAAGTATATAAGATATTTTGAAAAGCATTCAAATGCAACTGTCAGTTTTCTCTGAAGGTTGGGACTTGAGCAGTTTGCTATATTCACACACACTTCTGCTTCCCTGTGTTAAAATTTCTACTTCAGTCCTCAGACAACATGAAAGAAAAGAGGTTTGAATCCCAGCTCTCTGTGACACTGGGCAAGTTATATCAGGTCTTTGAAGCTCAGTTTCCACATTAATGACATGAAGAAACTTTGCCTCATACACTTTAGAAATACTTGCTGGCATCTCCTCAGGGGTACCCTACAAGCAGTGATTGAACAGCTAGGAGTGAGCCTAGCAGAAATGTATCCATATTCTGTCTGAAGAAAACGTGCAGGAATGTCCCACAGCATCACTCAGAATAACCACAAACTGGCCATTAATAGCAGCATAAACTGTGGCACATTTATCTGGTGCGAAAGTAATGAAAATGAACAAAGAACTGTGGCTGCAGTAATAATGGACGAATCTGTAGACATAACACTAGGCAAAAGAAGCTAACACGTAACAGGCCATACTGTATCTTCCTACTCCATTTCTCTAAGTCCCTCTCTGTTTTAGATTTTAAGACAATGGTTATTTTTAGGCAGAAGAAAGTAGTTATTGGAAGGGGGCACATGTGTGTCTCCTATAGGTCTGGAAGTATCTTGTGTCTTGATCTACTGGTAGTTCTGTGGTAGAATGCATTACAAAAAGCAGTATAAAATTGTATGTGTGCTATCTATTTGCTTTTATTCCTGTATAGAATACTTCAGTGAAGAAAATATATTGAAAAAATGATCTTCCCCTTGGAGATGAATTAAAGAATTGGTGAAACACTGTGTGAAGTGTCTCTGGGTCAGTGCCAGTAGTACAGAAATGACTCAGAGTAGAAGTTGTTATTAGTAATTTCACTGTGGGCCTGTGGTTCCTAGGCTCTTTCCTGCTGATAAGCAGCTTCCAGGGAAACTATATAACTTCTGTTGGAGGGGCGGCCCCAAGACTTTTGCTGTGTTGTTGAGGAAGACTAGGTAATGTCAATACCTTGAGCATAGTGACGTGACAGTGCTCCTGAATCCCTGGCCACCCGCCCCATCCATGAATGGTGGAGTAGAGCTGGCCTTTGGCCATGCACATAGGTGCATTTGGCCTCACTGCCACAGGACCTGTGTTATCTGCGAACATCTGGTCATTGTTTTGTTGGGACCAAGTGCCACTGAGACAATCTCTCAGGACACGACATGATCTTAAAGTCCAACCAAGAGCTTTATTAGCTGAGGGCCATCCCTTCATAGGAGGAAGGCACAGAGGTAAACTGGGACATAGTATTTAAAGACAAAATCTACAATCTCCCCCCACCTGTTACCAAGAGGTTTCTATGCAGAAGTGATTAGATTATTCTATTGTAAAACTGCAGAAGGGAGTCATTACAGAAGCCAATAGCAAAGATTAGATCACACTTACTCTAGAATAGTATGTTCTGAAAACATACAATCTGCAGCTGCACACATCGGTTGGGTGGACAGTTCCCGAGGAGACAAGTTCTGAGTTCACAGGGAGGTTACAGGACACAAGTGGAGGTGTTTTTTTTTTTTTTTTTTAACAAAACAGCTCTTTTTATGTCAAGTTGAGTTTCACAGTTTCTTTACATTAGTTAGAGTAGCTGGAGGCCAAGAGTAGAACTACAGTGGACACGTGACTTATGAACTCCTTTCATTTCTGAGGGTTGGTTGTGACTCAAGTTGGTCAATTCCTTTCAAAGTCTCTTCTGTATAATTTTAGGCCACATTTTCTTCTAGACAGATCTCTGTGTCCTTCCAGAAACATTGGCCTAGGATTTCTCGTTTTACCCCACACAGGAAAGGATGTCATAATGTTCCTTTCAGAATTCTTTGAGGGGTAAAACTATATCTCATACCATGTGGAAGCACAAGTGGCCAGCATTCAGGTCTTTAGTAAAGACTTTGTTTCTAAGTTAAAACTAAACTTCCACTCATAACCCAAGTTGTTCATAGGTTAGCTGGTTGCGTTCTCTCCTGGCTTTTTAGGAATAACAGAGTCCTATGGCTGAAACAAGGACAGGTGATACTTTCAATGTCACTGATAATACCTAAAGATGGCACTGTTTAGATGCTCCCTGGTGGCAGACACTGGGCTAATCACTTTGTGTAGACATGTCACTGAACCCCTTCAATGACTCTGGGAGGTGGCTCATGGTTGTTCCAATTCTGCAGGTGAAGAAGGCAAAGCTCAGAGAGCATAAATAATTTTCCTCAGAGTATAGGTAGCGGGTGGGTTTAGGGCTCACACACCCTTCTTGATCCTTTCTTTGCTATAGCAGAGAGGAAGGAGAGAAGGCAGAATTAGTTTCTTCCTTTCTCTGAATTTGGTGGGGGCACAACCGTGAAATGATTTCACTTTTATGATTTTTTTCAAAGCTGTTTCAGGCCAGGTAGCTTCTGGAGGAGTCAGGACCTGCGGGGATCCTTGTGTTGCCACCTCCAGGCTTATTAGATGAGAAGCAAAATTTTTAGGATTCCAAGAAATCTCATATGTGGATGTTTTACAAAAACTAAAAAAATATTGTTTCCTTATATGACATTTAATGATGAGATTTCATTTGGGATTGCTTGGGAAGTAGTAAATTTATTATTTATTTATTTATTTATTTATTTTTGAGACAGGGTCTCACTTTGTAGTTCAGGCTGGCCCTGAGCACCCGATGTAACCCAGGCAAGCCTGGAACTCAGCAATCCTCCTGCCTCTGCCTCCCAAGTGCTGGGATTACAGGTGTGAGCCACCAAGCCTGACATATGTGGTATGTGGCACTGACTGCCGGTGGCCATGAGCCACCACACCTGGTATTGTTGTATGTGGTTCCCGGGGATCGAACCAGAGACCTTGTGCTTGCTAGGCAGGCACCGGAACCACTGAGCTAAATCTCTGGCCCAATAATTTATTTATTTTATGAAATATTCAGCAGAGAGAAAGGAAAAGCTTGAGGAACAATAGAAAATTCTGCCTTTTTCTCTTGCATCTCTTGTGCTGTGGGCTTAGTGACGCGTTCTGTAGAAGCAAAGGTCTATTTCTGTGTTATTGCTGACATCCTGCACCTGGTTTTACCAGCATCCATCTCTTCCCTTCCAGTCCTGGTGTCTGGCAAGAGTGATGATAGGAGAGTTAGAAGAAAAAGGAAACAGCAAATGCGCCAGTCACATTTCGCATGAAAACAGGTTAAATTGCATGGTTGGGAGGAATACTCATTAAAACAGGGAACTTTAAGGATTTTGCAAATATAGTGGCTGGCCATGAGAAATTGCTGTTATTTTGACTGTTTTGAAATACAAGAGTGGCCCTTTCTTATTGTTGATACTACATACTAACAAGATCTGTTAGTTTCTCTTGGTTTTAACTTTTTAAAAAAATGCTTAAATTGTTTTATTTTAATTTTTTTTGCAGTACCAAGGATTGAATTCCAGTCCTTGTGCTTCCAAGACAGGCGCGATACCACTTGAGCTAAATCCCCAGCTCTTGATTTTAACTTTTGAAAGTGCTTTCACTTCCACTATCTTATTCTCTACTTGTTTGATGTTGCAAGATGGGCAGCACATGTATTTAATTTCTATTTTTCAGTTGAGGAAAGGAAGATTATAACTGAATAACTCTTTTAAGTTCAAAGAGCTTGTTGGAATAACAACAAATTGGGTTATATTGCTGTAATTAACAACAACAACAATAAAAAACAAACCCCAAATCCTCAAATTGCCTTAAGCAGTAAAGCAAAACAAAAAACAAAAAGGAAAAAAAAAATTAAGAGATTCACTGCATCCTGTACGCCAAACATTTAGGGCTGGAGCCCTGAACTCAAGTCACATCGTCAAGCCTGATTGTCCCTTCATTGTGCACCTTCCTCTGAGACACTGTCTTCACCCCCACGTGGGCTTTCCCCTACGATCTCCATGGTGCCAGCAGCTCTTGGGGATGTATCTTATAGTTTAAATGTCATAGAAAACAGTGAACATCTTAGAACCCAAATCCCCAGCTGCCCTCATTATTTTGAAGTGCTGAGATCCCCTTACTCGAATTGGAATAGGCCATGCAGCTATCTTTGAAGAAAGTATCGAATGCTGTACTTTGATTGACTGAGCCTGGGTCCCCTGCCCTCCTGAGCCTCTAATAGACTATTGAGACACACAGTGGAAGTGAAGAGATGCGACATAAAATCCTCTTAGAGATCACTGGCTCCTTCTGCTCTTCTTACAGTTGAGGAGTCAGGGCAGCAGCGCACCTCTTGCCTCCCAGGATTGGTGCCTCCTGTTGGGGCCCTCTGCCTCACTCACGGCCACACGTGAGGCCCACGCAGCTGCCTGGGAATCTGGGAAAAGAAGTCCAGTGGGAAGAATCTAACCTACTGGTTTCGTTGCAGTGATGAGTAGGAGTCACAGCAGCGACGTGCAGGGGCACGACAGTGAGGCACAGAATGGGAGGCCTGCGGACCCGTGTGCCCCTGCTCTGAGGTGGCAGCCGTACCAAAGTGTTCCTTGGCACAGCTTATTAAACTGCCATCATGAAAGACTGTAAGTGGCCTTAGTAGCACCGGGGGTGGGCAGGAGTGTGTGTGTGTGTATGTGTGCAATTCTAAATCATGATTTACCCACTAAATGCTGAAGGGAAAGGGAATTTTCTGGGACAATACGGTCAGTTTAAACTAAAAGTTGGAAAGCAGAGTTTTCCCAAATCCTTAACAGTTTATCATCAATTAATTTAGAATACCACTGAGTACATCGTTGGGGGTCGCATGACATCATTGGTCAGGGACCACCCCTAATATCTGTGCTGCGAAGCAGTGTTATCAAGTTGACTATCAACAGACACTGCATGTTTGAATGGTGAGCCTGAAGCCATAACCAGTGGTTTCTTTATATTCAGAGTCAAGTCAAATCATGCAAATTATCCTAAAACTAGAAAAGTTTCACCATATTTTTATAACATTATAGTTTTAAAAATAGACATGAACTCATGCATTGATATTAAACAATCTTTAAACTGCTTTTTTATTTCTTGAGATGTAGTTTGCCTATCTAAGCTTTCTACCATTTTTCTACAAATGCTTCTTTGAAACATTAAAATATGCCAGTGGTTAACTAGGATTTTTCAAGTCATAAATATAATATAAAACTAGAAATTTTGAATATAAATTTGAGGCCTTTCTTGGTATTTTAGAAATTCAAATGTAGCAAAGTTTATCGCTAGAACATTTATATTGGATGAACTAGAAGGAAGAAATAGTTCCTTAAAACAAAGCCGAGGGGGTTGACCAGACTAATGCTCTGAATGAGCTGTGAATTCTTTTTTAGGAATTTATTTTAACAAAAAATTCCTTTGTTGTCCTCAACCAACAGTTCTTACTACTCTCCATAATAAAACCTATGCAACTCTATCCATCTAACTTTTAGATGAGCAAATTAGCTGATTAATCCTAGAAACCTGAGTCACATAAAGTCCTCAGGTAGCATTGAACATGGAGTTTTATCAAATTCTGCATTCAATGTGTTCCCCCTTAGCTGCTATTGTGCACCATGACTGCGGAGCCTTTGACTAAGCATCTACTTAGGGATAATCTTTGAGATAATGATGTGATCCTTTGGGGATCAAGTGTTTTATTTGACTTGCAAAGGACACGAACTCTTTTTTTCTTAAGAGGCCCATGAATAATTTGTTTCTGGAATTAGAGCAAAATTTAGAAACTTAAGTTATGTATTACAAAGGCAAACATCACCTTTGAGATACTGGGAGGCAAGATGTGCACTGTGGTAGATGAGTGAGTAGTCCCTCCTCCATGCATGGTTCTGAGAAGGAGTTTCTTTTCTGAGGAAAAAAACCCAGCTATAGGGATATTGATGTATCAAAACTTATGTTCCATATTGACAACAGGAGTGGAAGAAAACCACCAAAGGAGTTTCCAATTTTTATGTTTTCTTCTCTACTTGAAAACATGCATTCAATGTTTTATTTTTATTAACATTTTAAAGTATTTTGTTAAACATGTTATACACAGAGCATTTCTATTAAGAAACTATCATAAAACAGAATAAAAATCAGATTAGCCATTGTACCACTGTCCCATTTTCTTTCCCAGCAGAAGTCATCATAGTAGGTTTTTCAATGTTATCACTAAGATTAGGAGAATGCAAAGGAAGTGAACATACTTTAGTGAAAATAGGTTCCAAATCAGTAGAATGTATGGCTCTAGTTAATTTAATTTTAAGCTATTTTTTATATGACCATCAATGGACTAATATTCATTCATGTTCATACTATTGAATATGGTAGAGCTGGTAAAATTTAGAGTTATTTTTTAAGAGAAAAGAGATTAATTCATTCCTAGATATTTCTTAGTAATGTGATGATTTTACAATTTCTAACCTATAACTTTCTATTGCATTATGGAGTCAAATTAAAAGTTTAGAAAGCACAAACAGGAAAGACTAAGGAAATAATGCCTCCATTTGCCAAAAATTGTACTTTGTCTTTTGTGAGAAGGTTGTAAACTGGGAGAGATCCAGCTGTTTTGAAAGATTATTTTCATTTCCTTGGTAATAAAAATTAAGGGATCAATTGATTAGATTTAGCAAAAGGCATTCTTCACATTACATTTTCTTGAAATGTTTATACAGTGAATATTGTCAGTAAAAGAACATGTTTTGAAAATATTTCTAAAATTGGTTTCTTGATTCTTTTCTTCATAGACCTGATATAGGCTATCAAATTGTTACAGACAAAGGATTTAATTTCTCTCCAGCAGATGAAGCTTTTGTTTGTCAGAAGAAGAACCATTTCCAGATAACCATCCACATCCAAGTTTGGGGAAGTCCAAAATTTGTTAAAACACAAATGGGCCTAAAGCCAGTAGAAATGTTTTACTTGAAGGCTTTTGGAATTAAGGTAAACCTTCTATTTAGTTCAAGTGAATTTTATCTACATGAGTAAGTTCCAGTTTTCCATGTGTAATAAACCATCTTGAAACTTAGTGGTTTGAAGTAATAGCAGTAATTTATTTGAACCACAAATCTGTAAGGTCTGGCTTGGCTATGAAAGTTCAGTTTGTTCAGGAATTGTCCCTGGGGCAGCTCAGGTGGGCCATTTCCATGATGGCGCCTCATATGCCTGTAACATTTGGGCCGCTGTTGGCTGGAGTTCAAATGGGACTGTTGCTGGGGCTCACAGCTCTTCCCCACATGTACCTCCTTATGGGTTAGCTTGTGCTTCCTCATAGATTGGCAGATGAATTTTAAGAATAACTGCTCCCAGATATAGGAAGTGAAAGCTTCCAATTTCTTACCTCAGAAACTGGTACAGCATTACTTCAAACTATAATTTTTCTAGTTCCCTGTATATAAATCTTATACTACCTTTACTAGATTTATTCTTATTTATATTATTGTTATTGATGGTGGTGGTTCATTTTCTTTTCTACTTAGTGTATTTGTACTTTATTTTACTAGTACATGCATGGAGAACACAATCCATATATTCCTTGTAGGGAATTGGTACGTGTATGTAACACATCTTGATTTCTTTTTTCACCCCTTTCTCCCCTCTCCTTCCATCTCTTGATCCTTCCCTTTTTATTTTTTACTTTATTTATTTATTTTTTTTAAGAGTAGGAAAACTATGTTGAGAGAAAGATAGTTTCTATCTAAAAGAGACAGAAGGGGAACTGGGAAGTATCCTTTCCCCTTTTAGAGAGTTCTACTTCCCTACTTCCTGTCATGTATCTTTTCCTTTGCTCTTTGTTTATTCTTTAAGTTTCTCATGGAAAAGAAACTATGCACGTAGAATAGACGCATAGTTTTTACCAGACTCTCAAAGATGTCTCTGATTTAAAAGGAGCCAGAGAACCGCTAATTTAGTCACTGCTGGTCTTCTGTAGTTCAAGAGAAGGGAAACTGAGGCCCAGTGATGTTAATCAATTTATCCAAGACCATAGGTGATTGAGCTGGGCTGAGAATGTAGGCAATATGGTTTTATTATTATTGTGGTTTTATTTTTATTATTTTGTTTTTCGTGGGTGCAGGGATGAAACTCAGGACCTTGCGCTGCAAGGCAGCTGGACACCATTGAGCTAAATCCCAGGCCGGCCCTTAGAATGCAGGCAGTATGCCTGGGAAGTCAGGAAGTACTTACTAAACCATCACCTCGTATTCAGATCCTTAGAGGAGGAGCATCCATTAGCTGCGTCTTTCATTATGGTGGTTAACCTGAGGTGGAATCTCCTAAAACAGGGTTAGCTACTGCACTGAGCTCTTAAAAAAATAAATACAAGCAACAACAAAACACATTTTTCTGATTATATGAGCAATGCAAGTCTGTTGTGATGATTTTGAAACATAATAGAAATGAAGAAGATACAAAAATAATATTTGGGATCCACCATTTGGTGGCCTAATTTTTCTTGTTATTAATCCCGTAATGTTAATATAATATTGATGGGAATAAGGGCCCCATAGAAATATTGTTTACAAAGATAATATAGTGTTCGATGGTATGAATATATAATATTCACTCATAGGAAATCTCACTTATTTCTAATTTTTATATTTATTAATAAAGCTGTGCTAAACATCTATGTGCACCCATCTTTGCATAAGGATAAATTCCAAAAGGAGAATTTATCCACCAAAGATATGAACATTATTAAGGCTGTCCTTAATAATGTAGGCCGTCCAATTACTTTTAGAAGATTGTCAGACTGTATGTGAATGTTTATAAGCTGTATGTTATAAGGGTGGTCTCATGCCCTTGCTACTTGTTATTCATGGAATAACAAGAGTATGTAGCAGGTAGTGAATAAATATCATTTCCTCTATGTTACTTTAAAATTCTATAGTATTGTTTCTTCATTATAGGATGTAAGCTCCCAAAGGGCAAGGATTTTTGTTAATCTTGTTCACTTTTTTTTTTGTTTTTGGTATTGGGGATTGAACTCAGGACCTTGTGCATGCAAGGCAGGTGCCAAAACCACTGAGCTAAATCTCTGGCAATTTTGTTCAGTCCTTATCTCTAATGCTTAGAGCAGTGCCTGTCACAGAGTAGGTGCTCAATAAATATTTGTAGATTGAATGAATATACCTGTTCTTTGAGCTGTGCTTTTCTTGTTTTTTGCCTATAGTTTAATCATCTACTATCTGACTGCATTCATTGCTTACCTGGAAGACTCTGTTTTGTGTTTTAATTGTTTAATTTTAAAAGCATTTAATTGTTTTCTCATCAGTAGCATCCTGCTGGCTACTGCATTCTCATTTCAGTGATTTGAATTTAAATGCCAGAGCCTGGTCTGGTTCCTTGAGAATCTTTTTAAGAACCTAAATATTCTATACTAGTGATGTTTCTTTGGTAAAATTATTGTTATTAATTTACTTTTCATTGTTGCATATAGGTAGAAGCCACCAATCAAATAATTGCTATTGAACAGTCCCAAGCAGATAGAAGCAAAAGGATTTTCAATCCTGTTAAGTAAGAATTATTTTTCTGAATTCCTTGGTGAATGTTTTAGGAGAAAAATCTGGTATCTAATTTATTTTGCTTATTTAAAATGAAACTAGCTGTAAAATCTAAATTAGTGATACTAGAGCATTTTAATAGAGTGATACCTTGGCTCACAAACTTAGTATGTCCCATGGTTCTGGGGAAGATGGTTACATTCACATTTGTCACCTGATGTGGGTGGGGTTCATGAAGGGAAGCAAAATTTTGCCTAACTGTATTATTATATTATGGATGCATGTTTATCAATAAAAATATAGTTTTCAAAATACATTGGAATCATTGCAAAACTTATTTATAGAAGGATTCATTTTAAAAAATCATCCTTTTAAAAAGTCTTTTAGTACTAACACATGTTACTAACAACTTTGGTTCCTTAAGAAAGATTCTAGTCATATCTTGCTTTTCACTTCCCATTTAAATTGGCATGATGTTGACTGAATTAATTCCAAGGTTCGATTTCCACACTGCATAGAATTCAGTTTTTCTTAATTTTCAAGGCTACAATGGTGGCTGAGTGGGCTCAAGATAGAAAGGGTGTGCTGCTGGTAGTGTGCATGGCAACATGGCAGTCCAAAGTCAGGGTCCTCTTTCCAGAAGGACTTGGAGCATGATTTGCATGTTGGCTCATTGGCTGGGACACAGATGAGACATCTCAAAGTGTTAACTCAGTCAGGCTTGTGTGAGCTGGGAAGAAAATGCCCCACACGGCTCACACAGACCAGGCACTTGAGCAAACAGCCCTCAGCTTGCCGAGTGTGTGGTTTCCCCTTGTGTGGTCTTCCCTTGGAGGAAGTTGCCCCCATCATAGGCTGGGAGGACAGACACATGAAGGAGAAGCCAAGGCATCTGCGAAGAACCTAGAGAAACTTACTTGTTCAGAGCCGAGAGCTACCCTAACAGGGTAGCAGTACGAGGAGAGGCAGCTTCCTTCCCACTGTGGTGGTCACAGGGCCCAGTGCGGTGTGTGGGGCATAGGGCACTCACGAGTCTGACTCTGGGCAGAGCTTCTGCTGAGTGAGCATCTCTCAGTGCTCCTGTCATTCCACAACCTTTCCTGGTGGCCACTCCTGCCTGGGCTGTGGATCATTGACCAGGAATCAGTGCCTGGAATGGGCTGTGCTGGGCAGTGTGATGGTAACAGGACTGAACACCCTGAGAGTCTCCGAGTGGGCTCTGTGCTCTCTGACAACTTCTTGGTATTTCTGTTGCTTGTCTTAGAATTGACCTCCCGGCTGACCAGGTCACCAGAGTAACACTGGGACGATTACACTTCAGTGAAACCACTGCAAACAACATGAGGAAGAAAGGGAAACCGAATCCTGACCAGAGGTACCAATGCCACTGTACACACCAAGGGGCCAGACTCACACGCAACCTGACGTAGCTTCTGGGGACCCTCTGGTCCTGTATGTTCATTCCTCGGTATTGTTTTGGGCTGGAGATTGACTGCATTCCTCAAACCTGTTTGCTAATCCTAAACACTGCTGTAAGCTTTTTGACTAAAAAAGGAAATTCTTTTGTCTTCATGATTTAAACCTCTGGTTCTTAAAGCAACATCCCAGGTTTACCAGAGCTGCTGATATCTGAATATTTGCTAGGAATACAGGTTCCCAATTCTCAGTAACACCCTCCCAGATAAAAAAATTAAAAAGTGGAGCTTAGCAATTTGTATCTTAACAAATGCCCCAGGTGATTCTGATAGATGCTCAGGTTTGAAAACCACTGTTTATAAAAAGGAACATAGGTTGTGGTGTTGGGCAGAATTAATTTTGAGCTCTCAGTGCTGCCATGTTTTTGAGACCCATTTTCCTATCCTATAAAATAGAGGCAATAGGAGTATCTTATTCTGATAGGAATTTTGAGGACCTAAATGAAACAATATAAGCAATAGTCTCATCCCAAGATCATAGCATCAATTGTTCACATGAAGAAGTCATTGCAATAACAGTGAGAAAATTGTCTTGAGAAGAACTGGAGGGAGGATCAGGTCTTAAGGCCCAACACGTATGGTGTGGGTATCTCTCGATGCAGGGACTTCTGCTCGGTTCCTGTTGTCTGTGAGCAGTGCTGTGCTGAGGGGCCGCGTACTGATGAGGCCTAGTGAGTCAGTCCTGTCAGTCCAGACACCTGGACACCAGTACCCCAGTGGGTCCTTGGGTGGGGTTTGATCACACCCATTATGCCTCTGCTCTCTGATGTGTTGGTATTGGTCTGCTGCTTCTGAATTAGATACTTCAAGTTGGTGGTTGGACTGTATGCTGCTAACCAAGACCAGTTCTATCTGCTGTCTGCCCATATCTCTGAAAGGATCATTGTACGGGTAAGCTTTGTTCTTTGGATTCATTCCACTTGCTTTTCTCTGCTGTAGGAAGAACTTGAGATTTCATTGATATACTCAAAGTATGCTAGTTTTTAGTTTCTGTTGGTGGTGATGATGATGATGATAGTGATAGTAGCAGAAACAATTATTTTAGTGTTCACACATCGGTTTTCAACCAAGGCCACTTTTGTCCCTCAACAGTCATATGTTAATGTGTGGAGGAGTTTTGGTTGTTGCAACTGGCATCTAGTGGTAGAGACTAGCAATTTTGCCCAACATTGTACAATGTACAGGGGAGCCCCACACAAAGAGCTATTCCTCCTACAATGTTGCTGGTGTTAAGGTTGGAAAATCCTGATGTTCACTGCCTTCTAGGGCTGAACTAGACAATCTACTCATGGCATCACTTTCAACTGTTATAGGTTTATATTATCTTCTTTACACCCAGACAAATAAAGAACTGACCCTCAAACCTGCAGAGGAGGGAAAGTACCATGAAAACTTCCTGTGCTCCAGAGAGGCTGGTGACCCCAGGGAATCTAGGCCGCAGCCTAGCACACAAGAATGGCTCAGCACATGGTACTGAATGGTCACAGCTGTAGACCTGAGTCTTGGCAGCCACAAGAACATAAAGCTGTTGGCAGTGGCAGCTGCAGTTGCAGCTATGTGAGGCCAGACTGGCCACTGCTGAGCATGCCAGAGGCATGAAGTAAAAAGTAACTGCCAGCCTGGCACCCATAGGTCTTTGGAGGAATGAAGGAGGACGTGCAAACGCCAGGAGGGAAAATCACTCGCTAAGGCTCTGCCCACAGATGTGCTATTAACTGTAGGCCCCAGGAAGGAGATCTGCCTTCTTTTGGAAGTAGCATTTCTCCTCATCTGCCCTGTGGTGTCCTGAAACAAAGGGCTCTTTCTAATTCTTTTAGTCAATTAAAAGTAATATGCTGCCTACTGATGGAAGTCCTTCAGTTCTCAAAATTTTATAGGCAGTGAGGTAATGAGAGAAACAGGACCAGGTAAACTACTTATGTGTCCAGAAATCCGCATGTGAGGACTGGCCACACACGCCCTGGGGCCTGACGTAATCCCCGAGAACCAAGCTCCTCTGAGGCCAAGGTGGGGAGCACTCTTCTTTGGCCACAAGCTGACACAGAGGTGCCTGTCCATCCCTCACCGTCAGACTGTCTTCAACATTTTGCCTGATGTAATCTGGGATTACTCTGCTGTCAGGTCTGGAAAGCATGGTTGCTCATTCCCAATTTTTCCTCAGCAAAAATAAAGACAGACGATGCCTTTCTTTTCCAAGTTATCCATGACTAGATGTCATGAGAGCGCTGTCCTGAGCTGTGTGATTCAGCTCAAGTCACGCCTCT
The DNA here is from genome assembly GCA_004025085.1 of Thryonomys swinderianus. NCBI lineage: Eukaryota > Metazoa > Chordata > Mammalia > Rodentia > Thryonomyidae > Thryonomys > Thryonomys swinderianus. Next base: position 20,882 of record PVIC010006165.1, on the reverse strand, counting down.
CTGCTTGCTAGTCACTTGCATACTTTGAATAGTTTACCTGATGACAAGATTTTTCTGTTTCTCCCTGGCTGCCGGAGCTCGCAGGGACTGCTACACTGGCCCAGGACGACACTGGAGGGGAGGGAGCTGTGCTCTTTTTAGCGCCCTGTTTAACCTAAAGCTCTCTGCTATGTGGCACCTCCTCATAGCCAAAGCACAAAGATGATTCATGCTGAGAAGTCAAAAGTTTCTGTAAGTCATGGTTAGTAGGAATGTAAAAAATATCAAATTATATTCAGCATAGATTGGGTGTCATGTCATTTACTAATAAAAATTATAGAAAATAAACTTTTATTTTTAAAAATAACTTTATCCCAGATTTCATAGTTTCCACCGAGGTGTCTTTTTTTGGTTAAAGGGAATACCCTGTTCTGTTAGTGTGCTGGACAACACAAAAGCCAACCCTCGGCCACCTCCCACTGAAAATACGTGAAGGATAGTTTTGGTCTAAACTCCAAACACAGAAATGAACATGAATCCAGACTTTCTGGTCTACTTCACTAACATGGAAACCAACCATGAGAAAAACTGACTTTTAGAACTGATATTATTGTTTTATATGGAGAGTTTTAGAAATGTACATAGAACATGTTTGCAGAGGGTGCTGTTCAGGCACAGGATAGCCAGTGACGGTGAACCTTTAAGAACTTTCAGTGTTATAAACTGAAACACGTGCTGTGGCATGTGTGCCATAGGTTCACAGTGAGTAGTATGTACAGAGGGTTGGGAAGAGGGTAGATCAGCCTAATGTAGCCTCTTTGGCGGTGGCTTGGTTCTGTTAGTCTGCGCTGCAGAATGAAAGACCGGAAGATAGATTTAACAAAGACACAACAAGACCTGACACATTAAGTGGAGAACTATAAACTGTCTTTAGTGAATCTAAATTCACTTTGCAAACTAAGCACCATTTCTCCAAACCTCAGAGATATCATGCAGTGAGGGGGTCGCATGAAGGCTGCTATTTGATGAGCCTCAGGCTTCCAGGAGGGTCCAGGACAAGACTGTCCCAATTCTCCTTGGAGAGAATGATGGGCAGGAACTAGTAATTGTTCATCTGGGTTGTCAATCAAAACAGCTTTAGAAATACATGGTTTCTGTGGTGCAAATTGGGCAATTTAATGGAAATTAAGGTTTATTCTAAAGAACAGATTTATTTCCCAGATCTTTGTTTTCAGGAGTGTTCCCAGCAGAGTTCCTTCAGACTCCCCTTGGTAATGATTAGGCTTTATTTCAGCTCCACTTTCCTTCTGAAACACTTAATTAATACTGTTTTGGAGGGCTGAGTTGAAAGCAGGAGGGACATTTACTTTTGTCTGCTTTTCAAAGACACTCTAGGATTTCCTCATTTTGAAAAACCTAATAAATGATTCCATTTTCCTTCCTGGGAGAATAGAAATAGCCACATCCTACAAATCTCTCTTTTACTCTCTACAACCAAACTGAATGTGAAAATCTTCCATTCAGGGTTAGGGAAGGCAAGAGACACAATACAGTCACACGTATGGAAAGGGCTGCGGACAGAGCACAGTGGACTCTGTACCAGTTCAATTTCATTGCTTCTTGTTTGTTTCTGACTGATCTACTTTCTCCCTTTTGGCACACACACACACACAGACGCGTGTGCACACGCAGACACACACATGCATATGCTTGCCTTTCCTGTACATCAGATGAATTTTTATTTGCTGAAAGGAATGTTTTCAGAGTACACATTTCACTGTACTTTGAATTCACCAAAATAGTTTTCCTTTCTTTGAATTGCACAAACACTGCGGTCCACTCCCAGAGTTTTTTATTTAATAGCTCAAGGGTGCCTGAAGATTTGTATTTATGAAAAGCTATCATGATATGCTGAAGTGCTGACCTGTAGTCCACCCCTTAGATGGCACTGGTGGAGAGGTTTTCTAGACCCATTTTGATAGCCCTTTCAAAAGGTGCAAAACTTGTTTTCTAATCGCTACCTTTCTCAGGTCAAGCTCTCTTATAACCTTGTTGGCTGCTGTTTTAGAATTCCAAGTAACAACCAAGAGCAAGAAACAAACAAAATACAAAAAATATTTCCACTTTTCATTCCAATGTTTAGAATAGGCCTGAAAATACTAGTGATGCTGTTTCCTGTTGAGCCACCTGCAGGGGGCACCCTTTACATTGGATTCTTCATGCTTAGAGCCCAGGGAATTGTGGGACCCTGCAGGTGAGTTGTTGAGAACAGATTAAGCAATTACCAGTTAAACACTGACTGCTGTGCCCAGTAGAGCACATTAAGGGATGGATTTTGACTATTTATCCTCATTTTTGCAAACTGTTCAGGCACAAATCATTTCAGTTAATTTAACAATAACCCTCTGCAATAGGTAAAGAAGACACAATTATTCTTTATTCTACAGAAGACAACATTGGTGCAAAAGATTAATGATTGTCCCAAGGTCATATGGCTAGTTGATATCATAACACAGATTATAGTGTTCAGTTCTCGCTTAAAGATATGAGACTGTGCAGCAAATAATAAAAAGTATTTTAGAAATTTTAATAAATTCATTTTTTAATAAGTTTAATTTATTGGTACATTCTAGGCATATATTATGGTCACATGCCTCATTGGCAATTTGTACCTGTACATAATGTATCTTGATTCTTATTTTTTTGCGTTATACTGCCCTCCCTTCAATTCCCCACTGCCCATATATATATATGGTTGGTTTTCATTTTTTCCTTTATACCATCAATTTTTTTTTCTTTCCATTTTTGGGTTTAGTACCTACCTATCACTACTGGGCCACATATGAATAGAAATGCAAAATTCTGAAAAAAGGTCATACATTACAGTTTGTTTTGACACACTGAAGACTGTGGATTATAGAAAAGGGAAATACATTTATAGATCTTATAGTAATATTTTCTATTCCTGACAGACTCACTCCTGTAGCTCAATGTCCCTTTTTTAAAATGACTTGAACATGTTTTAGAGATTTGAGATTTCATCTGATGAAATGATGTTAATTGTTCCAAAAGTTAAACCTACTTTTAAATGCTGTTCCAGCATCGAGTTACCATGATAATTATCTCAAAGCTCACTAACAACAACAATGACAATGATGACGACGAAATCCATCACTGTCCTATTTCATTTCCCTGAGGTGGCTCATTATATTTAGCATGGAGGAAACATATCAACGTTCTCTGAACATACCTGTGGATTTAGTTTATTGCTCACTATAAGAGACTGAGTCAAAGCCAACTGACACATCCAGAGCAGAAAAGCTATTGTGCAAGTAAATTTACACAAAATAACATTACTTTATATTCTTTCTCAGCTTTTATTTATCACATGTCCATGGTCAAGACTTCTAAGCAACTCACAGTTCAGACAGGTGGGGATCAAACAAGAAGTCAGCAACTCCTGAGAGTTCTTTAGCTGAAACCAGACTAAGAACTCAACTTGATGTTTCCTTGTAATTATTTTTTTAATAGATAACACAGATGGCAAAAATTCAATCTCCCTCCTGTCCCAATTCTAGCCCTTCCAGTCTCCATCCCTGAGGAAACTTTTGCTATTAGTTTCCTGATGGTCTTCATAGATAAGCTCACGCTTATCTTCAGGTGCTGCTCTGACAAAGGCTCAGAGATTACCAGCGAGTCAAAAACTGAAATCATTGCATTGGTGCAGACTTTGTACAGACTCAGGGTCCCAACTATTTTGTGTGACCAACTGCCTCAAACACAAAAGTCATGCTAGAAGAAAATATCATCATTTCAAAAGCAAATTCATTTTCTTGTGAGGATTTTAAGGGATTTAGAGATCTCTACTTAAAGATACTTGAAAATACATTCAACAACTACAGAGAATCAGGGCAAAGGGAAAGTAGTGCGGTGGAAAACTTGTTGGTAAAGAATTTTATTTCAAAGTAAAATCTTCAGAACTTTGATTAGTCCCAAAGATTGCCAGAGCTACTCCTGGGCAACGTCATAAAATAGGAAAAGTTAATCCTTATTTAATAATTGGAAGAAGTATATAGCTCTCCCATCCAAGTACTTACTCGGCCTGACCCTGCTTAGCTTCTGTGATCAGACAAGATCAGGTGCATTCAGGGTGGTGTGGCCATAGACAGGAGTATATAGTTCTGACCGCAGAACTTAATAACTATGTGTTCTTAGGCAATTTATCCTTTCAGAGTGTCAGTATCAATAAAGTGAGAATAGTGGTACCAATATCATAGAATTGCATTGTGGATTAGCCTACAAGAATGTAGTTATTATTCTTGCTTCAGTATCATCTATGTTTAGGAAACATTAAATGTATCTATATTATCATTTGCTTGTCAGTTGTTTGTGAAATCACGAATATAAGTGCTTTGAAACTATAAAAGATGAAGTAAATGTAAGGTCTTCTAATCTGAATTTTCATAAAGTTCAGATATTTTTATTTTAAATTATTATTTTGTTATCCCTAAAATGGGAGTCATTTTTAGTTTTCTTTTCTGCTTCTTTACATTCCACCTGGTATAAATGATCACGTTGTCAGTTCCAGAAGAATGCAACAGAGATTGGCTATTCTGAACCGCAGCAGGCAGGTCTCCTACTGTGGTGGGTAGGAGGGTAGAGGGGCTGGAGGGGCACCTCCCTCGCACTCCTGGGACCCACAGTTACTCAGATCTTGCCCAATTCCACCCAAGACAGAAATCTCATGGGAAAGATTGAAGTCGCATTCTACTCTTTTTTCCTCTGAAGCCTGATGCCCATCTAATCTTGCTACCGAGACTTTAATCATAAAATGTTTCTGTACTTTTCCAGGCCTCTAATCCTGGGCAGTTTGAAAATGACAGTGATGTCTTATGGCAGCGTGGACAAGTCCCAGAATCTGTTGTCTGTCATGGTCGAATAGGAATCAATACAGATACACCAGATGAAGCCCTGGTCGTCTGTGGCAACATGAAAGTGATGGGGACAGTCATGCATCCCTCTGACAGCCGGGCGAAGGAGAATATCCAGGAGGTGAGTCCAGGCCTCACAGACGCCAGGTGTGTCGGGCACTCCTGGCTCCTGACTGTCTGGCATTGAGCATCATTGTATCTATTGCCCGTTGGCCTGAAATGATCACATTGCTTTAAAAAGATAACTCTGGGAGCTGTTGGCCATCTGCTGAAATCATAAAGCAGTGTCTACCCTAGAGAATGGATTTACCTGGTGGGAGCAGTGGGTGGCGATGGCACGTCACTGACTTCACACACAGCAGGTCTCTGAGCCACTATCCACGAGCCGTTGCCCTTCCCTCCATGTGTGTCAACTGCCAGAACGCGCCTTTGCCTCCCTGCTCCCCCGAGGGTCTTCCCAGCACCGCCTCAGTCCACTTGCTGATCTTGTTTTCCCGGGACCTCTCGACCTCTCCTTCCCAGGGCCTGGCACCCGCCCTGCAGGTCTGTGTCATCCCCCCGCATCATCTTTCTCTGAGAAGCAGTTGAGGTGCTTCTGTTCCTCGGCCCTGACTGGGTCAGGCCCGTGGTCCGGGGTTCTGGGTGGGCCTTGCCCTCTGTGGAAAGGCGGTCAGTCCCTGTTGGACATCAGAATAGACCTAAATGTCAGCAGCTCATTGCCCCCATGTTCACCAGCTGTGGGGATGAAGGACACTCTCATCTCGACAGCGCACGTGCTTCCGGGACGAGCTGGTGAGGATGAGCATCCGGATCCCTTGGTCCAGCCTCCTGCTGCCAGCTCTTCATGATTTCAGCTGTGTTTCACTCCTGTCTCCACATCTTCTCACTCATTCTGCTCCTTCCAAAAGCATTTTTGAGGCTGTGCAGATTGTGCTTTCAGACCTCTCTTTCTCTGCTTTCCTTTTCTTTTCCAGCTCAGCTCACATCTAATCTGTTAATCATTGGCCCTTCATCCAGGCTGCATTCCTTTCCCTGAGCAAATCTGCATTGGTTATTCTAAACCGGCCAAGGAATGTCCTTCTTTGCCGAGAGGATTCCAAAGAATGGCTGTAACTGTAGACTTTTATGCCAGCGAAGCTGTGGTTCATGTTAGAAGAGCTGTGACCTACTGGCCGATGGGAACCTAGGGCTAGAAAGTTCTCACATACGTTTCAGATTCAGTCCTAGACAGGGAGCCTTTGGACTTTAGAGATAAACCGTCTGCATTTCAGATCACACCTGCTCAACTGTATCCTAGCTGTTGACTATACCATTCCCTACCAAGTCTCACTGAAATGTAAGTAGAATACAATGAGCGGACCACTTCCTCTGCTGTAATTCCCCTGCTACCACTATGCTTGTTTGTTCCTTTGATCAAAAGTCTTCAAATTTTGCTCCTTGGTTGGAAGAAAATATATTAATTTTAAGAAAACAAGTTCCACTTCTCATATCCCTTTGAAAAGCTCTCTCCATGTAAGTAAAAATGTAGTCCCAGTCCAGGTTCTGCGTGTGAAATTCCTCTCCTCCCTCTGTGCCCACAGCAACCTGATGGAATGAAGAGAATCTGCATCTGTGGTTAGAAGGAGGGAGGTTTATCTTGACTTTGCCAGCCCAGGAATCTTTCATCAGGAGGTGACCTGTGCCTCTTTTGTCTGTGACCAGGAGCTAGTTATAATTATTTTTCCAATGTCAAGGGCTTTTTCTAAGTTCATATATGTGGGGTACTTTTTAACTGTCCAAGGCTAAACAATAGTTATTATTTTTTTTTCACTTGCACAAAATGCAAATGATAGGTACTGTCTTAAGTTACAGCACATTAGCATATTTTTTCTATATAGTTCTGGTCTATCTGCACATATGCCTAGAAAATGTGTCTGTCACATTGAGAGTCCGACAGAAATGAAAGAGATGAAATAATGTTGATGATGGAGAGACGAAATAATGTTGATGACGGAGAGATGAAATAATGTTGATGATGGTGCTGGCAGGTGTGTGAACTTTGTCTTCACTTTTTCCTGACTCAGTTCCACAGCGTTGGCCGGGCTGCTTTTGAACTTGTGGGTTCACGTGATCCTCTGAGTAGCTGGGATCACGCACGGGTGCCACCGTGCTCAGCTGTAGTTTTTCCAACTTCTCATAAGGAAAGAGCCAGTCTTATAAATTCTCTGGGAAAGTACCTGTGTGATAACCGAACACCATAAACTGGCTTAGTAATTCATGAACAATAGAAATTAATTTCCCAGCATTCTGGAGGTTGGGAAGTATAAGATCAAGGTGCTCGCAGGTCTGTGACGGTCTTGGTCTCTGCTGCCAAAGTGATGCTTGTGTCTTCAAAGCCTGAAAGGGATGAAAAGGCAGGAAGGGACTAAGCTAGTTCCCCTCAGTCCTTCTGTAACATATTGTTTCATTCATGAGGCCAGAGACCTCACGACTTACTCATTTTCCCCAGAGGCCCCACATCTTGGTACTGGTGCAATGGAGATCAAGTTCCAATGTGAATTTTCAAGGGGGCACAGACATTTAAATCATAGCAGTGATCCTTGGTTGATTTGATTCTACACATGGGACTGGGAGTAATCATTCATTCTTTAAGGATACATGCCAAGCAGAATGGCTTCTGGACCAGCTATGGTGAAATGCAGTGGCCCAGCACGCTCCTCAATACTGTCATCAGGGGAAATGAATCTAGGTTCCTGCTTTTCCCTGATTGTGTCTCCTCATTCAGGGCCACAAAGATTGCTTTGTGGATTAAGCACATAATTATTGGCATGGAGTCCTGGAGAAGATGCCTGATGCTCATGCAGACATATATCCCAGACCCAGAAAAGAGGTTGTAGATAAGACTGAAATCTGTGCAACTGAAGCACTGTGGAGGGTGCATCTAACCTGAGTGGTGAGGAGTAGCTTAACTTGCCATGGTGCCAACTGATATGAGGAGTGACTGAACAAGGAAAAGCACGTTTGACAGTGTGCCAGTGAAAACTCAGCTGAATTTGGAAGAAAGGACATGCCCCACACCAAGGAGAAGTGAAAAATATTGGTATTAATGAAACAAAACAAATCACCATGAGGAAGTTGAGAGTTCATTGTGTCAAATTCTGAGGCACAATTTAAAAAAAGGCGGCAAAGTATTTAAAAATAAAACCCAGAAAAAGAAATCAGTGTAGATAAAAGGCTCAAAAGTTTTGTTTCTCTCCCAGCCACACCAGCTAGTGTGCTAGTTGAAGATGAAAGTGGACACGGGAAGGACTGGAGAAAGCCACATGTGCACGATCACCTTCAGGGCCATGAACTGAAGGGCAAAGTTCCTCAGCGTTGAGTGAGCAGCTGTAGCTCAGGCTGTGCCTGATGTTGGGCAGAGGCTGAGCTGTGAGCCATAACCAGACCACAGGCAGTGAAAACCCCTTCCCTCAACAAATCAGAGGCCCAAAGATTGCAAAGTTTTCTCTGAAGTCCAACGCTCAACTTAATGACATAGAAACCTTGACTGTGAGACAGCATGATGATGGCGAGCCATGGTCAAATGGCTAAAACTTTCCAAATTTGTATAAGATCAAGTCAGATACCCAAATCCAGATTCTGGCTTCTTATTCAACATGCGCTGGTGTATTCCGTCATGGCCTGTGTGGGGACCCTGGGAACTGTTCAAAGAAGGCACAGCCTCGCCTAGTACTGCAGGTTTGATGTAAGATACCCTGTATCTATTTGGCTTTGGTATCTCTCTAGCTTTGGAACTCTATTTAATAACAATGCTAAGAGCATTAGAGAAGCTCATTCTATGTCTTTGGGGGAAATGAAGTTAAGGATCTAACTGGGAAACTGTCTCAGTTGTGCGGACAGCCTGGAGGAGGGCACGGGTTCTTCTGCTCTCTACATGCAGAAAAGGGACCCTGTTGGCAGTTCCCACAGCCGTGCAGGAAGTGAGCGTTAACAAGAAAGGAGCTCAGGACTGCTAGCCGTGCAGGGGTAAGGCACCAGGCCAGGAGGTATCATCACTGACTGATTCCCTTTCAGTTCTTCCATTTCACTACTTTCTTTTATTTCCTTTTTTTTTCTAGTGAAGATTTTGTTACTTTTTCCCATTTATTTTTATCTTTATTGGTACATTGTATATACACATCATGATCACACTCAAAATTGGGAATTTGTACCAGTATATGACACTATTTAATTCTCATTTTTCCCATTCCCCTATTCACAACCCCCCACCCCCAAATGCATAAGCTTTGTTTCCCTTTTTTATTATCATCACATTTTTTCTTTACTCATTACTCACCACATTTCCCTTTGAATATTTTCTATTTCACAATATCTGTCAGACATTCTAGAACTGATTAACATCTTCAGTTTCTCATACTAGAGAACAGATATGATATTTATATATCTGTGACCTATTCACTTCTGAGTATGTCCTGAAGGTACGTCCATTTTGTCACTTTTTAAAGACATGGTATAGGCCAAGATGATGAAGAAGACATAAAATCTACCTTTTATTAATCTAAACTTTTATTAAAATGTAACCTTCAGGGCTGGAGATTTAGCTCAGTGGTTCTGGCACCTGTCTAGCAAGTGCAAGGTCCCTGGTTTGATCCAGGGATTGGTATGGGTAACCACGTACAACAATACCGGGCGTGGTGACTCACACCCACTGGCAATCAGTACAACATACTACAGTGCCAGGAGTGGTGGCTCAGGTCTGTAATCTCAGCACTCAGGAGACAGAGGCAGAAAGATTGCTGAGTTTGGGGCTTGCCTGGGCTACATAGTGAGCTCAGGGTCAGCCTGAACCAAAGCGCGACCTCCTCTCTCTCTCTCTCTCAAAAAAAAAATCTAACTTCCAAAGAAGACATATTGGTTGGATATTCACTGCCTAGGATTGCACCAGGTACATAGTAGCTACTTAATAAATATTTGCTGAATGAGTGAAGGAGCTCACAGTGGTAAACATGTGCACAGAGTAATGTGAAATGGTGATGTACCTCCTAATATGGCCTGTGCGCTCTGGACTTCACCTTAAGAAATTTGCTACTTTTGATCTTACATCCTGGTGTTCTCTCAGTTTATTATTCTTTTTTTAAGTCTCATTTTTTTTCTACTCATATCCCAGTCTACATCTTTCCTTTACTTGTAACTTAAAATTACCAATGTGTTTATCTCACCCTTAGTTGAGCATCTACAACTTTCAAAGTCTTGTGTGGTGATGAATAGAAAACTGGAGTCCCCGAAATTCTTTATCCTCTCGGGGTGTCAGAGAATACCTTGTTGGGGAAGACAGAGAATACAGTTCACACACTAGCCGTGCGCTGCAATTGTAATGTGCTACGAAGGAGAATGGTGCAAAGAGTACAGAAAGCAGAGGGGCACTTCCTACTCTTGAAGGTCAAAAATCCTCTGAGGAAGGGGTGTTTAAATTGGAGGAAGAAAAGGTAGTTTTTAAGGCAAGTAAAGCAGCAGGAGCACAGGCCCTGAAGGGAAAAGAGCAGAACACAGTTGAGGAACTGAACGAAGCCAAGCTCTGGATTGTGTCTCACCACCTCTAGGAAGCTTTCTTTTTGGCTCCCCTAAAAATGTTTAGGTAACACCTCAGAGCTTCGGGGATGGTCATAGTTTCACCATTTCTTTCATCGTGACATAATTGTATGTGATGTGTCTGTGTGTCTTCCTGTTCAGATCAGAACGTTTAAAAGAGCAATAATTTTTTAAAAGTCCCAATATTTAATAGTACATGATATATTAAAGGTCATTGGTGTTAATTGAATGAAACAAATAGTAAATGAATTGATCTTAGCTTCTGATAAGAGTAGTTATTAAAACAGCAAGAAATTCAAAATTATACCATGAGATAAGTGTTGGAACCAAGGCTAGTCCATGTAGCCAAATGAGTGCCAGCTTCCACTGTGAAAAGCAGCTGCACTGGGTGAAGGATGGAGAGCCCTGACTGTGGAAGGTCTGTCCTCTGCTCTGTGGAGTAGGTCAAAGCAGGAGTGGACTTTCCTAACAGGATTCTTCTTAAAGCAACAGCAACAGCAGCAACAACAAAAGCATATCAGATTCCTCTGAAACATGGGTGAATGCCCAGGAAGCATATCTCTAGTTGCCAAGACATAACTGGTTTCATAACCCAGTAATATTCCAGGCAAGTGCTCTGTTGCTGAACTGCACCTCCCACTCTGTAATTTTTAAAACAAATTTTGAGGAACCTACAAATGGTGTCCAGTTATTTTGTCAAATAAAGTTGCTAAGGAAATAGATCCTGTTAGCTTCAACAAGTCATTTAAAAAAACCCACTAGGGAATCCTTTGGTTTAAACACATTCAGCTTTAGGGAAAATTCAGTAAACTGGCTATTGCCTTGTTTCTGGGATCCAGGGAAATGGAAGGCTCTGCAGGGACAGGGACGCCTTTGGACACAGAGCAGGGATCTCAGTGGAGGGCGCCTTGGGGGATGGAGTGACGTGGTGGGGGGACCGCACTACTCGTCAAGGGGGAGGTCTGAGCCTCGAAGGATCAATTGTTGAGTAATCCAGACTTTAATCCATTTGAGGGAATTTTCTCCTACAGAATGCTTTTAAAAGTTGATAGTATGAGTCCTTGAACAAACCACTGCAGTTTCAGTTTGTAAGTACAAGTTAATTTTTTTTTTTTTTTGAGACAGGGTCTCGTTTTGTAGTTCGGGCTGGCCCTGAGCTCACTATATAGCCCAGGCAAGCCTCGAACTCAGCAATCCTCCTGCCTCTGCCTCCTGAGTGCTGGGATGACAGGCGTGAGCAACCACGCCCGGCACTGTGGTATGTGGTATTGATTGCTGGTGGGCGTGAGTCTCCACGCCCAGCATTGTATGTGGTCACCGGAGATCGAACTCAGGACCTTGTGCTTGCAAGGCAGGCGCTGGAACCACTGAGCTAAATCTCCAGCCCTGTAAGTACAAGTTTTGCTATTAACCTATATCATTTGAAAACGATGGCTTATAGTCCACTGTTTCTCCACAAAGTGAAGATCCTCTTTTCAAAAGAAGGACTCAGTTCTCAGGGAAGAAAAATAGAGGAAGAACAGTGACTGGTCAAGCTTTTGCCCTATAACTCAGGTACAAAAACTTGGGGTCAATTTATTAGTCAGTGGATAGAAAATCACTCATGTGAGTCTCACAACCTTGGCCCCTCTGAGGAGAAAGAGAAATTTCTCTTACACTAGTTGGACAAAAAAAAAAAAAAAAAAAAAAGAACAGTCCTGTTGTCAATATTCCTAACCTGTCTGGACATTGATTTAAATAGCAAATATCTAAACACTGTAAACCTGTTCTTCTTTAAATTAGGTCGACACAAATGAACAGCTGAGAAGAATAGCACAAATGAGGATTGTTGAATATGACTACAAACCTGAGTTTGCATCTGTGATGGGAATAAACACTGCCCATCAAACAGGTACACACACAATTTCCCTTCTTAATTTTATGATGTCAGCCATTACAAGCTTTAAATCCTTTATTTCGAGGTTGTGTGGTATGGTGTTGATAACACCCCAGTGCTCCAACATCCTTTGTGATACTTAGACTCACCAGATCAGGGAGTGTTGAAGAATTTCTGTGCTATCTTTTCTAACACTTCCATTCCTGCACCTTCATGTCCTAGTGGAGTATTCCGACTATATCGTTTCCTTTCCCTGGAATCCCCTTGCTCATGAGATAAGGGTTGGGGCAGATGGTGGCTCAATCTGTGGGAGGGGCAGCACTGGGCATTTTGGGGATCGGGCAAGAAGCTAGAGGGCTGGTAGGTGGGTCTAGGAAAGAGAAAGTATAAACAAAGTCATGTTTATTCTGTATCCCAAGAATCCTAAAGAAAGAAGGAATATTTAAGGGTAGAAGCCCCCCCCCATAGGAAAGAGAGGAAATCAAGCTAATGTCCTACCTTTTCTTCTATGTACAGAGGTTTTAAAGTATTTATTCATTCTTTCCAACATTTGTCAGAGAGAGAGAGAGAGAGAGAGAGACAGAGAGACAGAGAGACAGAGAGAGAGAGAGAGACAGAGAGAGAGAGAGACAGAGAGAGACAGAGTCAGAGAGAGACAGAGACAGAACTATTCTCCCACTTTGAATCCTGTAGTGGTTCTTGGCCCTGTTTCCTCTGTGTAAATGTATTGCAGATCAAAGCCAAAGCTTAGAAGCAACAAACATCTATTTCCTAAGGTGTCCTGTGGTTATCAGGGTTTCATCTAGACATAGACCCTGCAGCATTTTCTCCCAGCAGTCTTTCTCTGATGAAATGTTTTGGACTGTTTTGTACATAGGAATGATCGCCCAGGAAGTGCAAGAAATTTTGCCTGGAGCTGTGAGAGAGGTTGGTGATGTCACCTGTGAAAATGGAGAGACGCTAGAGAATTTCCTCATGGTTGATAAGGTAATACATCACTGAATAGATATCTGTTCCCCTGTGAATAAGCCCTTTCTACAGTGGTTCCATGGATTGAAACATCTCACCAGGGAATGCAATTAAAAAAGACTTCTTCACCTTGCTATGAAATGAGCTGTATTATAAACACAAAAAGATGTGTCGTGAAGATGTTCTCATAACAAGTCATGCCACATGTTTGAGGTGATGGATGGCTTGGTTGATTGGCTTGGTTGTCCCACACTGTGTTAAGAAATCATAACATCATTTTGTATCCTGTAAATATGTACAACTATATTTGTCAGTATGTAGTGATAGGAAAAGAAGTCCCAGGCCGGAGATTTAGCTCAGGTGTTCTGGTGCCTGCCTAGCAAGTGCAAGATCCTGAGTTTGATCCCGATAACTGCATACAATACTGGGTGTGGTGACTCATGCTCGCAAGCAATCATCAGAAAAAGGAATACACAATAGTAATTTCACTTCAGCAGGTATTGTTGGAGGAAAGCTGGCATTGTAAAAGTCCACTTAGCATCTGTGATATCAAAACAAGGGTTAAACATAAGTGAACAGTGACATTGATGATTAGACTTCATCTGTAAAAGTGGAACGAAAATTTATGAAACTGTGTATTATTTTATGTCATACAACTTCTATCATAAGTATACAATGTTCTCCTTCTCAGAATGATTAAAAAGTGGACAGCTGACTTTCATTTTGACCTTAGTGTCTATTTGTTTGTTTTTCTGAGACAGGGTCTCGCTTTGTAGTTCAGGTTGGCCCTGAGCTCACTATGTAGCACAGGCAAGATTTGAACTCACAGCAATCCTCCTGCCTCTGCCTCCTGAGCGCTGGGTTTACAGGTGTAAGTCACCATGCCTTGCATTATGGTATGTGTACTGGGGCTTGAACTCAGGACCTTGCATTTGCTAGGCAGGTTCTGGAACCACTGAGCTAAATCTCTGGCCTTGATCATAGTTTTTGATGAAATTATATTTGACTGTCACAGGATAATCATAAAGTGGGTCATTTTTATGAAGATATTCATGGGCGTTCTCTTTTTCTCAAGGGCTTGTCTTAATTCCTTGACATTCAGATCCTGTGCTGTTGAAGGGATGGCATCACGACTCTAGCTTTCCTCACCCGTCCTGCCTTTCAGTTCCTTGGTGGTTGTGTGTGTGTGCGGTCTGAGTAGTTCTCCGATACCACGTCTGTCAGTCTGGGAAACCTGGATCTTTGGCAGAGTTTGCAAACCTGGTCTGCTGCTGACTTACTTTACATTGCATGTTTGTACTTTGTCTAAGAGGAAGATCTGATTGTCATGGGGATTTTATAGTTGTGGGGAGAGATGTCTGCAAAAAAGTGATTATTTAATTACCATCCAGGAGATGTAGAATATTATGCCATTTGTGAGGTGTAGCAGGAAAAAATTATTTACTTATTTTCTGATTTTTTATTGCAGTAAAATGCATACAACACAAAATTTATCATCTCAATAATTTTAAGTGTATAGCTCAGTGATAGTACAGACACTTACAATGTCGTGCAGTTAGCATCACCATAGATCTTTAGGACTCTTCATTTTCTAAGAGTGGAACTTGGCGTACATTAGACAATAACTCCCCATTCCTCTCTTCCCCTGGCCTCTGGCAACCAGATTACACTTCTTGCCTTTGTGATTTTGACTGAGTTAAGTACCGCATATAAGTAGATTCACAGAGTACTTCTTTTTTATGACAGTTTACCTCTCTTAGCATAATGTCCTCAGTGGCATATGTCAGGTTTCCCTCCTTTTAAAGGCTGAATAATGTTCTTTTGTGTGTATAAACTACACTTTACTGTCCATTCCTCTATGAGTGGTTGCTTTTGCATTTTAATAGAATGAATTGTGAATGATACTGCTGTGAATGTGTGTGTTATGACATTTATCTTCAGACTTCATTTGCAGGTTTTAGAGGATATATGCTCAGAAGTGGAATTGCTGGATGCTGTGTGGTATTTTGGGGAACCACGACTCTGTTTTCTGAAGTGGTTGTGTCATTTTATATTCCCATTTCCAATGCCCAAACATTTTAGTTGCTGCACTTTCTCACTGATACTATTTTCTGTTTGTTTTTCTAAAGAGTAGCCATCTGAGTGGGTGTTTTTTTTTTTTTTTTTTTTTTTGAGACGGGGTCTCACTTTGTAGTTCTGGCTGGCCCTGAGCTCACTATGTAGCCCCGGTAAGCCTGGAACTCAGCAATCCTCCTGCCTCTGCCTCCCAAGTGCTGGGATTATAGGTGTGAGTCACCATGCCCAGTATTGTACGTGGTTGCCTGGGATCAAACCAGGGACCTTGAGCTTGCTAGGCAGGCACAAGAACCACTGAGCTAAATCTCTGATCCCTATCATATTATAGTTTTGATTTGGATTTCCTTAATGGCTACTGATGCTCAGCATCTCTATGTGATTAGTGATCATTTGTGTATCTTCTTTAGAGATTTGTCTACACAAACCTTTTGTCCATTTTTTTTTTTTTTTTTTGAGACAGGGTCTCGCTTTGTAGTTCAGGCTGGCTCTCAGCTCACTATGTAGCCCAGGCAAGCCTCGAACTCAGCAATCCTCCTGTCTCTGCCTCCCAAATGCTGGGATTATAGGCGTGAGCCACCACACCCGGCTTTTGTCCCTTTTTGAATTGTGTTGCTCTGTTGTTGAGAGCTAGGAGTTTTCTATTTATTCTGGACACTAGTCTCTTATCAGATAGATTATTGAAAATATTTTCTGTCATATGGATTGTGTTTTCATTTTCTTAATGTGTCTTTTATATGTATGGAAATTTCAAATTTTAATTTGATGACATCTATATTTATTAGCCTTCAGTTACCATATCCAAAAAACCTTTTATCCTTTGATACTGTTGTAAATGCAACAGTTTTTATAATTTAATAAAATAATAAAAAGTAATTATAAATAATTATAGATTATAATTTAATAAATAATAAAATAATTAAATTTAATAAAATGATAATAAAGTACTGAAGTTTCCCAAAAGTAATTTCAAAACAAAATGGGGCTTACTCGGAGGTGTTTGCGTGGTAAAGTTACCCTCACTCATGCTTTTTACATTATCTGGGTGAGAGGAGAGGAGCACATAGCCATCGGTCACAGGGCAGCTAGCGAGTGTGTGACTCGGCCGCCAAGGCGGCAGTTCAGCCCCTACTGGATGTGGCCCCACTGGGCCTTCGGACACTCATTGTCCAGCAAAGTGATTAGTCCCCCTCGGCCCCCTGCAAGCTTCCCACTCCCCGGGGGCGTTGGATGGGACAGTTGAACTGTGTGTCAGGTCCAGGGCCGCCTCCCTTCTCCTGGGAGAGCTCGTAACTCAAGCGCATTCCTAGAAGGGGAACCCAGGACCCCGGGCAAGCGGGAAGGTGACATTACTGTTCCAGGCAGCCAGTTCAGTGTCACCTGTGGAGAAAAGCACGCACAGGAAGAATTCCCTTTTTAAATAAGCAAACGAGGGGCAGGCAGGGAGGACTCCAAAAAGGAGAAGTTGTGATTCTCTTCGTAGCGGGACCAAGTAGTGATGTCATCTACGGAGATATCGTTAAGGCCACAGTCCTCTGCAGAAACTGCTCCACCAAAAGCCATTGAACATATGCCTCCTGCTGAGGCAGGAAAGGCCCAGACGAGCCCAGAAGAGACGCTGGCTAGCTCATCCTCAGCCCCAGAACGTCCCTTCCGGCACTGTCAGCACTCACAGAGCCTCTCCTCGGTTCTTTCTCACTGAGAATGCAAGGAGTTCCGCTCCTGTTGACCCAGGCACTTTGTCGATGGCGGGAGGAGCAAGAGACCGGGAGCCCCTGCTTTCCAGCCTCCTGCCGCTTTGTGCGGGCAGCGTGGGGGCTCCGCTCGCCACATCCAGGGCTGCTTGTGTCAAGCGGCTCTGTTAGGATTTACGGGCTTCCTGTGCTGTGGTAACTGGAAGTCTCACCATTCCTCACTCTCTTCCTCTTCCACCATCTAATCCCTTTTGTAAAGAAATTTTCCTTGAACCTGAAATACAAACCAGATATGCTTATGAGAATTGTCAGAACGTTGCTGTCCATGTTTGCCGTTTTAGTTTCACAAGTGTGTTGCACCTTTATACCAAAATAGGAGAAAAGAGTGGCTGGATCTTTACGAACTGCCCACGAACTAAGCAAAGTGAGTCGTGTTTGTCAGAGGTGGTGCAAGCAGTTTTCTCTCCTCCCCTTTAGGAGAGGGATGACCTTGCTAGATAAACTTTTCTTATCTGGGTAATCTGCTTCTCATAAGTTCCAGTGAGTTCCTCTGCCCCGGGCTGGCTCAGGGACAGGAGGGGTGAAGAGAGGGTTCAGAGGTGATGCTGAGGAGACTACAAGGGGAGCTTCGCCTTGTAGTTTTTTCATCTGCATCTTCACTTGGAAACCGCATTTATTTGTTTCTGTGATTATGTGAGAATAAGTGGTTATTATTCTTGGGAATAATTACTAGGTTGCTTCGTATAAGAACAGCATATTCCATACGTATAAAAATTGGTCTGAACTAATTTTACAGCTGAGCCTGTACAAAGATGGGATGTGTCTTGTGAATAACTGGTTCATAGGCAAGTTGTGCTTTCTTTAAGTTTGTTTATTTTTGAGACAGGGTTTAACTACATAGTTCAGGCTGGCCTTGAGCTCTCTCTCTGTAGCCCAGGCTGGCCCTAAATGCATGCGTCAGACTTCCTAATGCTGAGACTACAGGTGTGCCCCACCACTCCAATGACGTGTTGTTTTTTCTTTTTGAAATTGATGCTACAGGCCATATTATTATAACAATATGTAGTTTAGTCATTGAATCTATTTTTTGCCTTCAATCAAAACATGCTGGAAATTGTCTATTTGAATCATGGAATCATTAATAACACTTGGCACCTGTCTTCAGGGAGCTTATGTTCCTGGAGGGGAGCGAGAACACAACAAGGAGTAACTGGTCTCTGAGTTACAGTGTGAGGGTGTGGGACGCGGCAGTCAAGCCCTCTGTCAGTCCAGAGGGAGAGGAAGGACATCAGGAGTCTAGGAGGAGGTTCACACAAGCAGAGGAAGACACTGTGGGCTCAGTGACTGAGTATGTGGCGAGGGTGGGAGGTGGCCTCTCCAGTCCCCCATTCTCTCATCCACAACATCCAAACGGACACCAAGCCTTCATTTCCTGCTTTTGACAATGTATCTGGTATTTCAGCTCCCTTGTTTGTTCTTTTCATTCTTCTCCCAAACAACCACAATGATGTCCTAAGTATCTTGCTAGCCACTGCTAGGGTTATCTTCCTTAAAAGCCAAACCAACCAAACAAATCTCTGATCATATAAAAATCCCTTTTCCCCATATTTTATTTTTCATTGGTCACAGATTATTATAACTCTTTATCATCTGGATCAAATCTTCTCTTTCTAACCAATTTCCCAACTCTCGCACCAACCCCTCGCCACCTAAAGACCTGTATTTGAAGACATATGGAACAACAAGTTCTCAAGCAAGCTGGGCCTTTTCAGAATACAGTGTGCTTGTGCTGTGTCCCTATTCTGAGAGCTTCTGTCACCTCTCATCACTCCTCCCAGATCATTTCCTTTTCCTGTGCTGCTTCCCATCCCTCTCTCTCAGGGGCTTCCACTGCCTTCCTTACCTTTCTTGTCTGTGAGCTCCTCCCACGCCAGACTTTCCCCCGATCCTCAGACCAGAGAAAGAAGACAAACAGCCTCTTGCTGTAGGTGGTCTCATCACCCCACTGCTTGGACTTCGGTGTTGAAGCCTCCCCAGATTGCTCATCTGAAACAGTCTCCACAGCACTAGGATTCACTTTGTAAGATTCGGGGTCACTGCTAGGGTGGGATACAGGTCCTTTGCTCTAATCAGGAAAAGGTCCCCCGGCTGCAGACCTCAGCTGCTGCCTCAGCTGGGCCTCTGTGTTGGGCACAAACTGCAAACTTGCTCATAGCAGCTTGAAGAGTATTTATTCCTGACTAAAATGATGTTTGCCTATTTGTTCTTTGACAAACTCTAAATCGTCGTGTGAGAGCAGAAGTTGTCTATGTTTTTAAAAGTTATTTTTTTCTATACTTTTGCCTCAGGGCTTCTTATGCTGTAGGGGTTCAACAAATCTTGGTCGAATGAATTAATGAGTTGTGTGATGCCTTGTTTGATCCTGTCTTGACACCGCTCTAGGCCTCGGAAGATAAATCTGCTATAGTATTTATCACATTGTGCTGTCATTTTTGGCCCTTGTCTCCTTCACTTGAAAGTGAGATTGTGGAGTTCAGAAAATATGCCTCCTCAACCCTGTGATGATTGGTACAGCATAATTTGTAGATAATTTGTAAGATTCGAATTCCTAGATAATGCGTAGATTTGTAGATAACTGATAAGAACATGTTTATGTTAAAACATAAGAGTTTTGAGTGCCAATGAAGGGCAAAGAAGAAATTTTATTAACATAAGGATGTTTGACAGAAAAGTGATCTTTCTGGAGGGGGGAGATGGGCTCAACTTTGACTTAGGTATCAACTAATTGTCAAATGAGAGTGCTCAGAAGGTGGCCAGGAGGGAGGAGCCTGGGAGAGCAGTGGGGGTTGAAGCCTCCTCCCTACAAGAGAGATCAGGGAAGGAGGTCAGAGATGGAAAGTCTGTAGTCAAATCTGGCTTGCTGATAGTTTTCCCTCATGGTGTTTATTTATGTGGCAGTGGAGGTCAAACTTGGGCTGTTGAGCTTCCAAGGTGGGGTACCATTCTAGTTAAATCCCTGGCTCTATGGTATTTTTAAAACTTGAAAATTGTTGCCTACATTTAAAAAGCAGACCTTTACACAGATGTCAGATTTTTGGCTTCCTTGAAATATGAGAAGTTATGGAGACACGGCACAGGAGTGAGGCTCCCCCAGGAAGGACTTCTTTTGCCCACCTGCTGTTTTCTGTTACCTAGACAGGTGTTTGAGTTCATACAGAATGAGAAGCCATAAGGACCAAAGGCAGTGACTTTGAAAACATATCCACTTAGGGCCTGCAGAAGAAGGAGAGAGTCTGTGATGCTCAAGGATCAGGTGAAAGTGGGAGAAACCTGGGCCAAGCACAGTGCCACAAAGCCAAGTGAGCAGAGAGGACATGGTAAGGACATGGGCGAGACCAGAGGCTCCTTTCAGACGTTACCAGTGGGTGTAACAAACATGCTGCTTGCCTAGGAAGTACTTTTGGATTGTTGGTCAGTTCTAATCTATAGCAGTAATACAAGAGTTTATTGTTTCCTGGTTCCTTATCAATACCTAACATTATTAGACTTTCTAAATTTTTTTAAATTGAATTCTTTATGGGTACAATTTATAAACATCTCAAAATCACATATAACATTGGGAAATTTGTACCAGTATATGCCACAAGTTAATTCTCATTTTTACCCATATCCCTACCCACTCCCCCCTCCTCCCCCCTTTATACATGCTCTTTTATTTTTCTTTCTGTATCATATTTATTCCTTCCCCTCATCACATTCCCACACCAAGTTTCCTATAGAAATATTCCACTC
>PVIC010006164.1:0-55064 GCA_004025085.1 Thryonomys swinderianus | reverse complement strand
AAAAATTCTTTATTGGTACAATTTATGTACATCTCACAATCACACATAACAATGGGGAATTTGTACCAATATATGACATAAGTTAATTCTCATTTTTACCCATATCCCTATTTACCCAAATCTCCCCACCCCCTATATACATGCTCTTTTATTTTCTTTCAAAATCATATTTATTCCTTCCCCTCATTACATCCCCACACCACATTTCCTTTGGAAATTTCCCCTTCTACAAAAACTGTCATACTTTCTAGAGCTTGTCTGCATCTACAGGTGCTCATATGAATGAGAAAATCTGGTATTTGCCTATCTGTGATCTATTTATTTCACTCATTAGTGTGTCTTCCAGGGGTATCCATTTGCACATAAATGAATCAATCTTGTCATTCTTTATGGCAGAATAATACTCTATTTTATATTAAAAATATTCTTTATCCACTCTCCAGTTGATGGGCATTTCAGTTGTTTCCAAGATTGAGCTATCATGAACTGAGCTGCTATGAACAAGGGTGAACATATGTCTTTCCAAAGTGATTTTTTTTAATTCTTTTGGGTATATTCCTAGCAGGGGGATAGCAGGGTCAAATGGGACCCCTAGTCATAGTTTTCTGAGAAATCTCCACACAGATCTCCACAATAGTTGCACAAGTCTGCAATCCCACCAACAGTGGAGAAGGGTTCTTTCCTCTCCACAGCCTTGCCAGCATTTATTGTTGGCTGAATTTGTAATTGCGGCCATTCTTTGTGCAGTGAGATGAAATCTCAGTGTTGTTTTCATTTGCATCTCTCGAATGACCAGTGATGTTGAACATTTCTTCATATGCTTCTTGGCTGCTTTGACTTCTGCCTCTGAGAAGTGTCAGCTCATTTCAGATGCCCATTTTTGAATTGAGTCTTTAAACCTGGGGAGGCTGATCTGTTTAAGTTCTTTATATATTATAGATAATAACCCTTTGTCTGATAAACAGCTAGTCAAGATTTTTCCCATGTTGTTGGTTGTCTTTTAGCAGTGCCAGTGACTTCTTTTGCTATGCAGAAGCTTTTCAGTAGGATGAGATCCCATTTGTTGATTTTTTCTGCTAGTTCTTGTGCTCTAGAGGTTTTGTTCATGAAGTCTCTGTCTAAGCCAATGTCTCCAAGAGTTTTACCTAACCTGTTTTCCAGCAGGCTTAATGTTTCTGTTTTAATGTTTAAGTCTCGTATCCATTGTGAGTTTAGATTTTTGCGTGGCGAAAGAGATAGGTCTAGCTTTAGTTCTTGGCAGGGTAAATCCCAGTTTTTCCAGCACCATTTGTTAAAGAAGCTGTCTTTCCTCCATTGACGATGTTTGGCTCCTTTGTCAAAGATAAGGTGGCTTAGTGTATCTGTGTTGTTTCTGGATCTTCTAATCTATTCCACTGGTCTTTGGGTCTGTTACTTTGCCAGCACCATGAAGTTTTCATCACAGTGGCTTTATAGTAGAGTTTTAAATTTGGGATTGTAATACCCCCTGCCATGTTGTGGTTGCTTAGAATTGCTTTTGCTGAGAAAGGAATGTTTTTCCACTTTTGGTGGCAATGTAGACTAGTGAAGCCACTATGGAGATCAGTGTGGAGATTTCTTAAGAAACTAGGACTCAAGCTTTCATTGACCCTATTATTCTCCTGCTAGGTATTTACACAAAAGAATTAAAAGAGTCATACCACAGCGACATATGTGTATGCAGATATATAGCAGCTCAATTTGTGATAGGTAAATCTTGGAAACAGCCCAAACAGCCCAAACCATTTCATTCCTACCCTGCTTGAAGCCAGTTTGATAGTAGACTGAAATTGTGATAAATAGTAAGCTGAAGTAAACATTTTCTTTTTAACTTGTGAAAGTCAGATATTACCAGTAATGAGGACATAATAAAAATATAGATGCATATATATATATATATATATGGATAGACAGATAAACAGAAAGAGAGATGGATGGATGGACAGACAGACATAGATGATAGATAGATAGATAGATAGATAGATAGATAGATAGATAGATAGATAGATAGATAGATAGATAGACAGAGTCCAACAAAAATTTACACACTTCAGGAAAAAAAAGGTCTAAATATTTTAATACTAAATTTTTGAGATATCTTGAGATTAACACAAGTTACTTTCGGCCTCTACAATTACAAAGAAGGCTCTGCTCATTGGCTTCCAAATGTTATTAGCATGGTGAGCACATGCTTGGGTGACCTTGGTCACCGAGATTGCTGCACATATGTTCTCAGTTCCTTCTTGAAAACACAGCTGTGTGATGAGTTTTCTGTAAAAAAGGTCTCCAACTCCATCTAAACATAAACATAATATTATTTTTCTTTTCCTGAAATGTGTATAAATATTGGGATATGCATATACTAGTATATGTAGTTTATTTATAATAACTAATATATATATATATGGCATAATAGGAGTAGAGAGAAAGTACTGTAATTTAGTGCAGAAAATATATCTGGAAGTGTAGTTTGGCTTAGTATCATTGTTTTATATGTCTTTAATCTATTAGTCTTTTTTAATCTCCATATATAATTAAATGTACAAAACCTTATTAGGTGATTGAACATGATACTAGAAAAGATAAAAGGAGTGGAAGAATGAAGAAACAAATGTAAATTATTTATGTACATGATTTATGTACGTGTATGAACACATGCATGTAGGTGCATGTGTGTTCATGTACATCCATGTACATGTACATGTGTGGATATGTATGTGCTATAGTTTCATCAAATAAAGGAATTTTCTGCATCAAAGAACAAGTGAAGTATGTACAATGACCCTACAGTGAATGTAATAATGACAAACAGGTACTAATAAAAGCTAAAAAATAAAATAAAGGTACCCTGAAAGACAATAGAAATACATATTCTGGATCACCTATATTGAAAATGTCCCCAAAGCTGCATTAATATACCCTGTTCCAGCTCATAATGTCTCTTTTCCCTGAGCACCAATGCTCTATTCTTTAGTGTGTACCATATTATTTCAATAGAATGAGAAACTGATGGTATGAATGAGGTCCTGTTGTGAATAGGACAAAAATGTTCAAAAAGAAAGGGAAAGTGGATGAAGTCAGGGCAAAGCAAAAAAGAAAAAGAAAAATTTGATGTTAAGGGAAAAAAAAGGAAGCAAAGCTTATGTGTATGGGGGTGGGGTTGAAAGGAGGGCAGAGGAATGGGGAAAAAATTAGTCAAATTACATTATGTGTGGCTGGAGATTTAGCTCAGTGGTTATGGCGCCTGCTTAGTAAGTGCAAGGGCCTTGGTTCGATCCCTGGTAATCACATACAATAGTACCAAGTGTAGTGACTCATGCCTACCAGGAATCCGTACCACATACCACAACGCTGGGCATGGTGGCTCACACCTGTAATTCCAGTACTCGGGAGGCAGAGGCAGGAAGATTGCTGAGTTCAAGGCTTGCCTGGGCTCAGCAATTAATATAAACTAATTTTAATATAAATTATATGTATAATTTATATTAAAAATATATAAGGTAATATATATGTATTATGTACAGGTAAAAATTCTCAATGAGAAATGAGGTCATAATGTATTCCTAATATGTACCAATAAACTCAATTTATTGAAAAAAATATCTGCCTAAAAAAACTTTCCAGTGCTTTTTTTTGTGATGGAAGTCAGAAAAACTCCAAACTTCCTCCCATTTATGGCAGTTATATTTCTCATCTCAATTTCAGAAACCTCTTAAGATCAAGACTGGTGACAACAGTAATCAGTAAGCACACTGAGAAGAGTGTTGCTGTCACTTCCTCTTCCCTGTAGGGTCTTATCTACAAATTTAATACTGTTGATCAGCAGGAGGAGAAGCCACACTACCCCCAGGCACGATGCAGACAGCATTGCCTACCCCCAACTGTTTTATTTGTCTTTTCAGATTAATGAACATAACAGCTTCCGTCTCTAAAGAACAGCAAGAGGAAAAGGTGAAATATTTTATTTTTCTTTTATAATTTACCTGGGTAACAGTATAATGGAATCCTATAGCCTCATCAAATAAAAGGATTTCACATCTCAAAAAACAAGCGAAATATAAGTATGTTACACATGAACCATTTCAATAGCATGATGGTTGCCAAGCAACCAAGATCCATCAAGGATACTAAGGTTTAACAAGTCTTCAACCACTAGAGGGAGCCACTGCTCGCTTTCATAAGACATCAACAGAATTTTATCTTTATTAATTTTTGCATGTTATTTGATTAGGATAGGAATACCAGGGACAGACATTTCATATCAGGAGAAGGATCTATATGATGTGGAATAAAATAACTGGTTTTAGACTTGGAAATAAAAAAAATAATTAGAATTATTTCAGAAGCTGATGTGATTGCCAAAAATATGCACTTACTTCTTTCATGTATATCTTGGACCTTGAAATTGTCTAAATGCTGAACAAGAATTAGAATTAGTCCCGCTATCAAATATGCTATACAGAGTGAAAACTACTGGTACGATTAGCACTCTTAAATCACAAGCCTGTAATGGAAAATGATAGTCCATGGTATTAGCAAATAGTCCTCATAGGGAGGAAAGAATGCTTGTTGTGAAGCATGTTGTAATAATGGCTTTGGGTTAAATGTGAACATCATGTTCATCTGTAGTTCTGTCGATGGACAGGGTCCTTGGAGATTCCTAAATACTTTCTACCATAGAATTAGGTCGTAGATTTGCTGCTGCCCATTGTGGAAAAATAATTTCAGAACTAGTCAGTAAGTGGCATGGGAAGGTCTGATTAGGTGGAATTTTGAAGGCATATACTCTACAGTGGGGTACATACCCTCAAGAGAGAACAAGATATTATGATGAGGAGATATGATCTGTGGCAATTTATAGGTGAAAAGAAAAAAATTGACAGCTAAAAAGGAAATAAAGTTGATGTATATTGGAGGTGGGAAGTTGTAGAAAGGGTTAGGGAACAGGAAAAATGAGAGTCAAGATGTGTCATGTACTGACACAGATTTTCAGTGTTGATTGTGATCATAAGGTATGTATAAAATGTACCAATAAATCAATTTTAAAGAAAGTAGTGATCTATTCACAGTACAAAAAGACAGTTTTGAGGTGAATGGGAATTTTCCAGATGTATTACGTCTTAGAAAAAGAGAAACAAATATTTTCACAAAACTTGAGTAAATTTTATCATTGAAGCTGCAGTTTTTCATACCTAAGAGTCTCAAAATCCTCACCTTCCCAGCACTATTCAGAAATTGTGAAAATCATGGTGCATTTAACTGTGAGAGTCTACAAAACTAAACAAAAATTTAAAAAGCTATATTTCCAAGGTACAGTAATAGGGTTACCGTATCTATTTCAAAAGCAAAGGACAGAAAAATTATTACAATGTATAAACTCAAGGTGTTATAGGGAGCTGAGTTAGACAGATATTAATATATATTCACAGAGAAATTGAGTTCCCAAGAAAGCCCAGGAATAATAAAAACATCAGAATTGTCTCTGTAAGAGCATATGAGAAAAACAAGAACTCAAGTTAGGTTCACAATGGCCAGATTTGTATACTTCTCTAAAGGATAAACAGAATTTGAGATTATACTGTAATTAATGTTATAAAGTCCATTAAGCCCATATAGGCATCACACACCCAGTTAGGGGACTATAATATCTGGACCTACATCTTCCTAACATGTTTCTGTTTTAGAAGTCACAAATAATCTAAAGTTAATGACAATGATGCCAGCCATATACCCTTGTTACATACACTATGTCTCTTATAGGCTCCGTACTAGCTAAGTGGTCAAACTTGTCATCCTATCATTTAGAGATAGGAGATTAGGACAGGGCAAAGCTGGCTGGAGAAACCAACATGACCTATGAACTACAAGATCTCAGAACACATGCACAGAAAAGTCCACAAAGCCCAACGGCTGGACTTCTATCAAGAGCTTGAGGTTTTCCATAGGATGACCAGACCTGATATCAGCCTGAGTGGTGGAATTCCAGAATTTCTCAGCACCTGTATGTAGAAGTTCCCATGGGTTTCCTTGAGATTTGTATGACATGAAAGATACAGGTGTCAGGAAGAACTTGCTATCATGGCTTTTCTTTCCAGTAGCCTGCTTCGCTTTGTCCGAGGTGTTCTTTTACTTTGATTTTTCCACTTTTACTCAGCACAAGTCTAAGCTTGCTCTGCAGAGGCAGTTTCTCCCTTCTCTTCCTTTTTACTTTCTCAAGTAAACTTGGCTATTGCTTTTTGCTCGTTTTGTTTAACTCTTTGTTCAAGATGAGGAGAACTTATCATCCAAATCCAGAAGGAGAGGTAAGCAGCCCAGAACTGATAAAATATAAGCGATGACTGACTTTTAAAGACAGGCTGCCTTCTGTGAAGTTGACTGTAGCTTGAACCATATTGTAACCATATTGTGTCTTTCCTGTATAAATCATCCCTGAGAAAGGGCCTCAGTGACAACTTGGGAACTCTTGAATTTCACAGGAACTATCTCGGGGAACGTTTCCTACTCTTGACCCCCACTGTTCTTTAGAATTCATTTTTCAGTTTCAGGGGACACAAACTCAGCACATCTGACATCTGGTAATTACACTTCTGTTGTATCAAAAGCAGGATCGAAACTCAGCTGTAAAACATTAAATCCTGAAGCTTTATATCTAGCAGCTGAAACATTGTCAAAGGAAATAAATTACCAAAGGCATGGGTACTGAGAATTGTTAATATATGAGACCTTCCTCTGCCGGGTGTGGTGGCTCACACCTGTAATCCCAGCACTCAGGAGGCAGAGGCAGGGGGATTGCTGAGTTCCAGGCTTGCCTGGGCTACATAGTGACCTCAGGGCCAGCCTGACCACAAAGCGAGACCTTGTCTCAAAAAAAAAAGGAACTTCTTCTAGCACTGCTGACTGTAACCGTATGGCCATGATAAAGTTGGCTCTGCTTGCTGCTTACAGCTTCTCCTGATGAGTGCTTCATGTTGTGAGTCGCTCTTCCTAAACAAGGTCACTAACGCAGCTTCATCCTCCATCTCATTACCTCATATATTTCACCCTCTTATGATTCCAATCCTAAACTCATTCCTGTTATCAGGATTTTCTTTGAAATCTCGGTAGGTATTGCCTTTATCCCATAACTTGCATTTTGCCTGGTTACAAAACATCACATAAATGACCCCACTCTGCTAGCAGTGTGAGCTGTGTGTAGGGTTTTGAAGCACAGCTACAATGGCTGCAGAATGTTTTACCAGCTAAACATGGGGAAATAAATCCCTGCATGGAAGTCTGAGTATGCAGAGCACTTAAAACCCTCTTTTCTTTTTCCTTTTCTTTTCCATCTCTGACTTGGAATTCCTGTCTTCTGTTTTCATAAAATCATAGCAATCTAATCTGCTAGTTTGCAACCAGGGTAAAATTTCAACCATATCACTGTTCAAAACATTAATGGTGGAAATTTGGAGCTTTCAATCAGAACAAACCGCTGGCTACAGTATGCATAGCATAGGTTCACCACCACTGGTTTAAAGGCTTTATTGATGAGAATTGCGTTTTGAGAGGACCCGGAATTTCTGAAAGAAGAAGTAAAATGGGACTCAGATTTTGATTAGCAAGACTTATTGAAAGTTTCTGAGAATTATTAATATATAATTATATTACAAATGATTGATTGGAAAAACAACAAACCTTTACAAAGTATCTCTTTGTTTCCAAAAAAAAAATTACACAAATGTTTCCCAGCCCCTGCCCCCCAAATTTCAACATCGAAACTTAAGGACTTAAAAAATCAGGTTAACTTAAGAAGCATATTCACTATATATAAGTCAGCATGTGTTTTTTGAAGCCAAAACCCAGAGAATACCTCATCTATGCTGCACAAATAATGGCTTCCAATTCTCTGTATGTTTATAATACAGCCAAGCACCAGGGCTGTCAAAATATACTTGAAAAAAAACAATAAATATCCTTTTATTATAAAATAATAGAATGGTGGTCTAGTAGGAAATTTCATGTGATCACTATAAATATGATCAGTAATGTGGGTAATAAAGCTAAGCTGTTTTTTGTTAACTATCTGCAATACTCTGTACATCCCTCACTTTGATATGTAAGCTGTCCCATGCACTATCACCTCAATGTTCTCATGGCTCCTGCCTAACAATATATTAGAAAGAACTCCACTACCATTTAGGAATATAAATCATGTATGTTAGAGAACAGTAAAAAATTTATTTGTGTTTTTCCATTTCCTGAGAGCAGAAGAATACTAAGGACAACAGAATATTTAGTTTAGTTAAAGAAGTTGTAAGGAAGCCAAGCACCAGTGGTGCTGTGGCATGAGTATTGCTGACAGATGTATGGTGAGAAATGGGAAAAAAAGACCATTTGAAAAGTTTTCCTTTTCATCAGAACAGAAATGCTTGTATTGTTGGGGCCAAAAAATGAATATGGTTACTGAAAAGATTAGCATTGGTTTTTTAAAAAGCTATGTATTTTGCATCATAAAAATAGCAAACAAATGGTTTGAACACCTCTCATGGGTGAACAAGATTCCATCGTAGGTTCAGTGGTGCCAGACAGGAAAGCTGTCAGTGGAAAAGAGAATGTTTAGGACCCTTGGTGCCACCTAGATACCTGGTTTCTTGGATTCATTTCATAGTAATTCATCATCTAGGATCTCAGAGAGTTCTGCAGCCATGGCCCAATGAGGCCCGGCTACTGAACAAGTAGGTGGCAGGCGCTGGCATCATCCACACACACCTTTCTTTTCTTTTATTTATTTATTTATTTTTTTACAGATACACAAAATGCAAGAGTCATGGGTCATGGAGGCTGCCATCCAGATTTAAGAAGTTCTGAGGAAAAGACTGCGTGGTCCTGACAGAGCAGTGCGTGAAGTTTTGAAAGTGAAATCTAAAATTCAGTAAAGATCTCAGAAAGCTGGAAATGCCTTGTATATATTGAGGAAAAGCAGAAATGTTATAGAGTGGGGCTATTAAGTCTCTCAGGGATACATATCATTTCATAACTTGTCTTGGGTGCTGGACATTGTACTACAGGATTTAGTATTTGCACTGTGGCCTTACCTTGGTCTCATTCCTCTCTGTCACCACGATTATGCCTTTTGGAATGGGAAAATTTATCATCTTCCAGTGAATACTAACAGTACCTTTCTTTCTTTCTCTCTTTCTCTTTCTCTCTTTCTTTCTCTCTTTCTTTTTCTTTCTTTCTTTTTCTTTCCTT
This sequence comes from Thryonomys swinderianus, assembly GCA_004025085.1. Lineage (NCBI taxonomy): Eukaryota > Metazoa > Chordata > Mammalia > Rodentia > Thryonomyidae > Thryonomys > Thryonomys swinderianus. The sequence continues at coordinate 45,818 of PVIC010006164.1, read as the reverse complement.
TCTTCTTTCTCTCCTTCCCTCCCTCCCTCCTACCCTCTCTGTCTCTCTCTCTCTGTGTCTCTCTCTCTCTTTCTTTCGTTTTGGTTTTTGAAACAGAGTAGTTCACGTTGTTCTCAAACTCAAGGCAGTCCTCTTGCCATAGCCTTCTAAGAAGCAGGATTGCAGGCATGTATCATGATGCCAGGCCTAACTTTATGCTTTTTACGGGGTTTAAGTTAAGAGTTTGCTTAGAAGAATCTTTGGACAGGCTTTGCAGCAATATTGGAAATCTAAATACTTCAGTGATATTTTGAGATGAACTAAATGTACTTTGCTTGATAAGATGACCATGAGTCTTTTGGGGATCATGGACAAAACATTACACTTTAGCACAAAAGATGCATGTTTATAAAGATGAGACTTTTGAAAGGTGATTGGATCATGGGGGAAGTATATGTATCAGTGCACTAATCTATGGATGACTTCATGGCTGAATATGCTTAGGGACGTAGGCCATGTTTGGAGAAGTGGAACCACTTCATGTACAACCTGGAAGGGTACATCCTGCTCTCTGAGCTCCTCTTCTCTCTACTTCCTGGATGCAATAAATTGCTCTGTTCTACCAGATCTTATCACCCTGAACTTCCTGCCTCAGAGCCTGCAAAATATGCACTGAATACTCAAAAAACATGGTCCAAAGTAAACCTCATGTCCTTTAAGTTGTAGGGGCTGGAGATTTTGGCCCAGATATGAGAAAGTGAGTGAGAAAAAGAATTATTGTTTCTTCACAGTCTATATAGTCAGTGTTAGATGAACTTCTATATCTAGACAAATATTTCATAGATATGTTAATACAGAATAACAGTCATATCTCAAAAAGATAACAACAGTAAGCTTGGCCTTTTGGAAACAAATGCAATAAAAATTCAGTGTATTTGTTTGGATTGCCTCCGTGAAAAAAAGAAAATCTCTGTTGCTGTCAGTAAAAGCGATGTCCCACTGCCTTTGTAGGCCACATTGCTGAGTCTTTTCTTGTTGTATTTTGAAGTGGGAAGCTTGCTCCTTGTCACCTTCAATTTGACATTTTACAAGAACTAGAAACGTAAGGGAGGTTGGTAAACATATTACATATTGTTTCCTTCCTGCTAGCTGACTATGACTAATCTTAAAAGTCAACAATGTCAGATTTCAGTTTTGTTGTTCACTGAATTACCACACTGTGCATGGAAAATCTTATCTTTTCTGTTTTTGTCATTCCAAAAGATTTCTATGTAATGATTAAAACAAAACAAAAAGAACACCTGAATTTATTGACAGCTAATTTTATGTTACCAGTGCTTAGAAATAATCCTTTAAACTTATTCAATGAGACAATGGTAATGTTCTGTATAATACAGCATGTATTATAGTAAAAAGAAAATAAATTTTTTTCATTGGCCTTTGAAATTTTTCAACATGTTTTTCCCCCTTTGGTTTGTTGCCTACTCTATGAAATGTTTTATAAGGTCAATGGATTGGTTATGAAAGCCAGTGACACAAATCAGTAATGTGAAGGATTTAAATGGACCACACATTTGAGAAAATATTCTCACTACTTTTGTAAAAGAAGAATAAATATTTTTCTCAAAGTATGTTAACTTTTTTATTTGAAAGCTTATTTTGTCTATTTATATGTCACAGAACTGAACGCAAGGTATGTATTTGCATTTCCTTTGTAAGCTTTTCTTTAATCATATGTTCAATCAAATAATTATTCATATTAACAGAAAATACTTAGTAGTTGTCTAAAAATATTCATACATTGTATTAGGTGGCAAAAATGTAAAATTAATTTATATGAGATGTAATATTATTTTGATTCCTTGATGGAAGTTCTCTTGAATGATTATGCTCAACACCCACACTCAGAGATTTTGTTCATAATTTATTTTACTACCCTCAGCTATCAGTACAGTGCCGTTAGGGAATACTGAACAGAAATGCCAAGAAAACCAGAAATACAGCCTCATCACAGAAGCAGAAATCTTGTACTGAAAGTACTAATTTAATTTTAGGGCAGTTAAACTAACAAATTTTAAGACCAAACTCCTAAATTAAAAAACAATGATTTTTAAGATAGGAAAATTATATGAAGATGTGTACATGAGTCAGGATTTAATAGAGAAGCACATTTAGCATTATATATGTACATGCAAACACATTTAATATATATATATATGTATATGATAAACAAAGGATTTACTAAGTTGGTTTACAATGGCCATCTGCAGAATCAATATAGGCATAGAACAACAAGCTCACGGAAGTTATGAGCATATATAAGAAACCCACAGCTAACATCATATTTAAAGTGCAAAAGCCAAAACTTTCTAAGATCTACAAAGTGATGAGGGTGACTACTTCCATTGCTTTTATTCCAACCCTAGCCAGAGCAAATAGATAAGTGGCAAAATATATACATTCCAAAAGAAGGATAAATCATCACTGTTTGAATATAGCATGATCTTATGTATAGAAAACTAACAAAGACTCCAGCAAAATAACTTTTATTAGAATTAATACAACTTAGCAAGTAGTCAACTGACAAATTTCAGTATTATGTCTATTGGAAAGTAGTGAATTATCTAAGAAAATCAAGCAAATAATCACCTTTAACATAATCCATAACAAAATACCAATAACATTTTTCACAGAACTAGAAAAAATTATCTTAAATTCCTGTGGAACCATAAGAAAACCATGAAAGCAAAAAGAACAAGGTAGAAGGCATTCTACTATTTGATATCAGAATCAACTATAAAGCTATATTAATCAAAACCACCTATGGGACAGAGAGAGAAAGCAAGTTATGAATATACGTCCAATAGAGAGTCAAAGGTTTTAAAAATATGCATTAGAAAAATGGGCGTGAGTCACCACGTCCAGCACTGTATATGGTTACTGGGATCGAACTCAGGACCTTGTGCTTGCGAGGCAAGCACCAGAACCACTGAGCTAAATCTCCAGCCCAAACAAGCCTTTTAAAAACATGATGGTTATAAAGCTTCCACAGATCAATGAATGAAATTAGATCCTTATGTAAGCATCAATTGCAAAATCCACCTGAAAATCAACTAAAGTCATAATGTAATACCTAAAGCTATGTCATAATGTAAGAACTAAAGCTATGAAACTATTTTGGAATAAATCACAGAGGAAATACTACAGGACATTTAAATAAGCAAGGATTTTTTTGGACAAAATTCTCAAAATGTAAGAAGCAAAATTAAAAGATGATTGTGACTATTTCATTAATAGAATGAAACAGCAGGGTGAAGACAGTATATAAAAACAGGAGAAAATATTAGTAAATTTAAGATTTCATAAGAAGTCAATGTCCAGAATATATAAGAAACTCAAAAAAATTATGTACCAAAATAAAAATAAGTTCATTTAAATTATTCATAATAGAAATAAAGACAAGCATGCCTTTAAATGGCCAACAGATATATGAGAAATGCTTAGCATCATTAATTATCAGATAAATTCAAAATCAAAATCCAAGCCAAAATGAGACATCACCTCACTCTAATGAGAATGACTATTATCAGAAAGACAAAAGAGAACAAATAATAAAGAAAAGCAAAAGATCTCTCGCACAATCTTGGTTGGGATGTAAATTAGTACAGCCATTATGGAAAACCATAGGGGTTCTCAAAAAAACTAAAAATAACAATGCCACATGGTCTACCTATTTGTATGAACAGGTAAATAGACGAAATAATACAGTAACATAGATAATAGAAGACAATTCAATGTGACAATGAAATTCTGTTATTTACAATGGCATGATAGAAGTGGAGATTATTATGTGAGATAAGCTAGGCCCGGAAATACTAATATGTTATTATATCACATACAGAACCTGAAAATGTTAGTATCATACAAGTAATGAATTCAATAATTACACTGCAGGTTGGAGGTGTTATGGAAGAACTGAAAGATACTGCTCCAAGATTGCATACTTACAGTTAGAATAGACAGAGAACGAGGGATTAATTGATAGTATAGTGAGTATAGTTAGTTGTATCTTGTATTTTAGAAAAAATATAAAGAGAATAAATATTTTATATTTTTGCCCAAAATGGTAAGTGCATGAGGTAATACATTTTAATTAGCTGGAATTAACCAATATGCATGTATATATATACTTTAAACATCACTTAAACACAATAAATACATATACTACACACTTTTATCCAAATATTATCTATAACCGTAGATATACATGTATGTGTATATATATATATATGTATATGTACATATATGTATTATGTATTTCTATTGATCAATACACATGTTGATTCAGTTTAGCATTTTTATTCACAAATTCTATTTTTCAAAGAATATTTCTTTAGGTCAAATGAAAATAGACATAATTACTAATCGTTCAAACACTGAAATTCTAGTTTCAATTGTTTAACTATTTGATAAGTTGCTAGCAACAGTTCCTAGACCATTAGAAATAGAAATAATAAATACCTGTGAGTTGTTATAATCTCAACAATAGGCACATTGTTTGTGTCAGCCAGCAGAAGTGTCTCCATGCAATCAGAGGTCTAGCCACAAACGGGATCACTTTCCACCTACCCTAACTGTTTCAGGACAGGTGTTTCATAACAAAGAGGATTCATCGCTTGTCCTGGACTTCTCCTAAAATCATTTTACAAACATGACATAAGTCAGCTCAGCACTGTTTTCTAGCCTTGGAAGCTTGAGTGTAATAATAATTTGTGGCCATCCTCTGAATAGCTTATACTGGACTCTAACAATTGTCGATCACAATAATTAAAACTCTGATGCTTATAATTTATCCTGTTTTTAACAAAGTAAAATAACACAAATGAAAGAAAAAGATATTGCCATCTTTTCTTTTATAAACTGTGGGCTAAAACTGTATTAAATCCAATACAATCAGCTTCAGAAAAGCAGTGGAAAGGCACCAGTTGGAGGTGTGTGCTTTTAATTGAAATAGGGATCAATTAACCTCACTGAAAAGATGAAGCAAACCAGGCAGTTCACAAAAGGACAGAAATTAAAGATTTATGTTATATTTATATAGCAATAGGCAAATTAATCCTTGAGAATGACATTTTCAAAGGAATCAGCTCTTAATCTCAAAACACTCCAGATGATAACAATTCCAGGAAAACAATCTGATTAGCATTTTTACAAAAAGTAAAACAGTGTGAAAAGGTTTCAGCAAAAATTAAGCTATTAACTAAGTTAAAAATAAAACATGTGGGCCAGAGATTTAGCTCAGTGATTCCAGCACTGGCCTAGCAAGCACAAGGTGTCTAGTTCAAACCCCAGTAACCACATACCACAGTGTCAGATGTGGTGACTCACACCCACCAGCAATCAGTACCACATACCACAGTGCCCAGGCCTGGTGGCTCATGCCTGTAAACCCAGCACTTGGGAAGCAGAGGCAGGAGGATTGCTGAGTTTGAGGCTTGCCTGGGCTACATAGTGAGCTCAGGGCCAGCCTGAACTACAAATCGAGACCCTGTCTCAAAAAAATAAAAATAAGAAAAGATCTGCATTAACTGGTGTTTAACCAGTCTCAAAACCTTAATTACAACTTTGCTTCATGTCCCAAGGTGATAATTTAAATGTGTTCCTTTTGTCTTGTAAATTTAGTTTTAAATGTTTGAAAAGTTATGAGTTGGAAATAAGAAAACCATTTATTCTTTATTTCTTTGCAAAATGTAAATAATATAATGCTTTTTTTTTTTTTGAGAGAGGGTCTCACTATGTAGCCCAGGCAAGGTTCAAACTCAGCAATCCTCTTACCTCTGTCTCCCCAGTGTTGGGATTACAGGTGTGAGCCACCACACTCAACACTGTGGTATGTGGTACTGATGTCTGGTGAGATTATCAGGATTTGATGAAATGTGTCCATTGGCAAAAGCTGTGAGGGGTCTAGCACGTTACCGCAGTCGCTGCCTATCCAATTAACATGGGCCAGTTCAAACTGACAGAAGATGGGACACAACAGGGTCAGAAAAAAGTCTGGTTTTCTATTCACAGCACTCTTAGCCCATGCATGAGCATTTGCACTATTTCTTTCAGACCCTGAGTTTCAGTTCTGAGAGAATGAAATCAACACGGAACCACGAGCTCTGAGCCACGAAGTGAGCTGAAATACAGGACAAGAATCCCAAACTTAGAGAACACGGGCATTTTTATCATAAACAGTAAACATGATTGCTCTTTGCGCTGGAAGGAAAAGAATCTTGATTTTAGCAGACAGCCAATAATTCTACATTCTACTTCTGAAGGAAAAACTATCTCTAACTTTCAAGGATGTTTCGCATACAAATTCCAGAGGAAAGGAAGTGCAGACAAGACTGTCAGTGCCTCTGCTGTCAAGGTATGTAAACACAGCCCCTGAGCATGATCTTTGAGCATTCGTTCCCCAAAACTTCCCCAGTCTTACGAGTGGAACCGTCCTCTGTCCTCTATTCTCATGACACCCTGCAAGCATAAATTCTAATAAAGTAAATTGCATACACTTTGTTAAAATTTCTGCTGACCTGGTTTTTAACAACTAGAACTATTACTACCACTATCACTTTTATCTGGTTTTCTAATTTTTTAAAATGGTTATCTTTATTGGTACATTGTATAGACATATAACTACAAATGACTTCAGTAAATATTTTGAAGTAAATTCACAGAGGAATGAGTAGTGGTTAGTACATTAAAGGAAGACAAAACAAAGCAATGTCTGCCTCATCTTATCTATTGAGAAAAAAAGGAATATTTTTTTAAAAAAGAAATTCAGATTATTATTGAGGAATTTAGGTTAAAATTGTGGCCAGTCTTAGTGAATAATTTTTAATGGGTAGCCCTCAGTGATGAAAGACAATGAGCACTTTTAACCTCTTTTGATTACAAATATATTAGCAAAGGTTGCATTCAAAGATGGAAAAGTTTTCAAAGACAAAATTCAACTTCAAAGAAATATACAATGCATACATAGAAGGTTCCTTCTTTAAAGGTTTTACAAGTTCTGGATGAGTTTTTATAAGATAAAACCACTCTTTGAAAGTTAGTGAATAAAAAGGACAAGATCCCATAAAAAAGAATATGTGCTTTGAAACTCTCCAGGGATATAATTCAATAATAGTCAAGTATAAAATAGCACCTTCCTATAAAATTTATTAAGTAAAAATGACATTAAGTATTTGGCAAAGATAAAGGACAACTTTTCTTTTCTTTTCTAAAAATTATCCCAGTAATGCTAACATGAGAAATTTCTATTGTTAGGAGCAAGCTGAGCTACACCTGTCTGAGTGAAAATTCCTATCAGCCTATTACTCTAATTTTGAAGACAAATCTTTTTTTCCCCTAGGATTAAACAAACCTATCCTGTACAGTGCCTTCTCTTCTTAACACTGACATTCGTCTAACTAAATATTGAACGCATCATGGCCGAACAGAAAACAATGAATTTGGCTGGAGAGAGGGAGGGACTCTGCAAATGTCAGTCGCTACTGTCATACATAAAACTTTGGTGTGATGATTTTTAAAATGATAAACATAAAAACAGATTCTCTAGTGTGCAACAGAAAATGTAGGAGAGATCATTCTTCCACATGGCTGTGGAATGAATGTATGTTGTTGAGAGATGGCATCCTTGACCTGTCCGCGCTGTCCTCGTCCCCAGGCGGGACCACTGTGGGCGTGAGTGCACTACAGATGCAGAGAGGAGGAGGCGCCGCCCCCTTTTCACAGTGCCTTAACTCCAGAACAGCCCTTTATATCGTAAGAAATAGATGGAAATAAGACATAATAAACTGTATAGTGCATGTATTGTGGAATCTGGTTTGGGTCACTCTACAGGAAAAGTCCAAGGAAAGTATGTTTTAACCTTTATGGAAGAAATAGTTGTATTTGCTAGGGGAGTCAATGAAGCTTCCATCTGAGTTAATATTAAAATTTGGAAAAGATTAAGGATCTGAAAGCCAACATGACAAAACCTCAGAGAAAACTCTGTCTAACTTTATAAAAGTTTCGATTATCCTTGTGGCAATATCGAATAACTATTTTATCTAATAATTCTTGGTCTCTGCTCTTATTTAGTCCCTCCTTCCAAGGCTACCACATAGTTTCTTAGCATATTATACCTGTCCTTGCCCTCACCCTGCCATTCTCAAATTTATTTATTTGCTTATTTATTTATCCACTGACTTACTTATTTTTGAGGTATCAGGGATCAAACTCGGGACCTTCTGCTTGTGAGGCAGGCACCAGAACCACTGAGCTAAATACCCTGCCAACATCCTCAAATTTAAGATCTCCTAGTGCCTATGGCTCAAAGCAGATTCAGGTAAATAGGCCTGCTATTGCCTTAGGCTCCTCTGTCCTAGTGTTCAAATGGTGTCCCAGGCTGTACAGCTAGACATGAGAGGAGTCACTGTCCTTTGTCTGTGAAGAGTGAAAAGGCTTTGAACTGTGACTCCCAGGTACTTTGTACTGATTTCTCAGCTTCAAAAAAAGTGAACCTGAGTGTCAGCAGTCACTACATACAGGCTCAGTAAGGCGGTGAGTTGTCGATATTTGTCATGTTTTCGCAGTTTACTTTTCTATGGAGGTTACCAGAAGCTTAAGGATAAGGAATAAACTATAAAGATATGAACCGGATATGGTGAGTATTGTTCCCATCATTTGAGGTGAGTGGTCAGATCTTCATCATTTTGTTTCTGTAAACTCTCCAACAGAGGTGGAAGATTTTGTCTCACAAGAGACCATTGTACAAGTTCTGGTTGTCATGGAGTCCAGTCCAATAGCTCCTTGTTTCCTCAAGACATTTGATTCAGTAGATACTTTGTTAAAATCTGGCTCATCATGATTCACCACATTCTGTAAGTTTCTGGGACAGCATTTCCAATTAGCAAGGAGCCCTATGCTCACATGCTCAGTAACAGCCAAATTAATCCCAGAACACCATATTTGGAAACTGAACTTTTTGGACATTTTCTGGTACTCAGTAATGAATCAGTGGGAGTCGAGTCCTGAAAATACTACTTATATCATTTATTTAATCAAAATGAATTTATGGAATTTCTATATAGGTATTGGAAAGTTGAAATATGAAAAGCAAAGAGTAAAACTAAAAAGCACAAAGGATAGCAAGAAACAGCTGGTGGCAATTGACTGAAGCGGAAGGAGGTGAAGGAAGGGGACAATTATTGCCATATGGAAGATCTAAAGGTCAGAAGTCCAAGCTCACTAATCAGGCCTCTAAAGAGAAGATACAACCTGAACATTTCTGCCCACTGTATGTGAAGTCCAGTGGACATACTAAGTACCATTGCAATGCACATCACCACAGGAAGACAGCTGACTCGTTTGGCAGTAGTATTTCTGAGAGAGAAACATAAGTAGTTCTGAGAGTACAAATAAAAACTGGGAAACTGAGAGGACGAAAGTTCACCTAATTGTAAGCCTGTGATCAACCTCTTCTACTCTTCTGTATTTACAAATGTTATGTACCTTGGTTGGCTGAGTACTGTATTTTAAGGAGCAAAACACACTAAAAAAAGAGAGAGAAAGAGAGAGAGAGATGTTGAAAATTTCTTCATATGGTTCTTGGCTGCTTTGACTTCTGCCTCTGAGAAGTGTCTGTTCATTTCAGATGCCCATTTTTAATTGGGTCTTTAAACTTGGGGGGATTTGTTTAAGTTCTTTATATATTCTAGATAGTAGCCCTTTGTCTGACAAACAGCTAGTAAAGATTTTTTTCCCATGTTATTGGGTCCAGTGGTTTCTTTTGCTGTGCAGAAACATTTTAGTAGGATGAGAACCTATTTGTTGATTTTTTTCTGCTAGTTCTCATGCTATAGAGGTTTTGTTCATAAAGTCTTTCCCTAAGCCGATATCTCCAAGAGTTTTACCTAACTTGTTTTGCAGCATGTTTATTGTTTCTGTTTTAATGTTTAAGTCTCAAATCCATTGTGATTTTAGTTTAGTTCATAGTGAAAGAGATAGGTCTAGTTTTGGGCAAGTTAAAGCCCAGTTTTTCCAGCACCATTTGTTAAAGAGGCTGTCTTTCCTCCACTGAGGATGTTTGGCTCCTTTGTCAAAGAAAAGGTGGCTTAGTGTATCTGGAGTTGTTTCTGGATCTTCTGATCTATTCCATTGTTCCTCAGATCTGTTACTTTGCCAATATAATGCAGTTTTTATTACAGTGGCTTTATAATACAGTTTTAAGTTGGAGATTGTAAGACCCCTGCCATGTCCTGGTTGCTTAGTATTGATTTTGCTATTTTAGGTATCTTGTGGTTCCAGATAATTTTTTTGGATTATTTTCTCTAGCTCTGTGAAGTATAGCATTAGAATTTCAATTGGAATTGCATTGAATCTATATAGTAGTTGTGAGAGTATAGCCATTTTGACGATATCGGTTCTCCCTACTCAGGAACAATGGATATCTTTCCGTTTTCTGATATCCTCTTCTATCTCCTTTTTCAGAGTCCTGTAGTTTTCAGAGTAGAGGTCTTTCACTTCCTTTGTTAGATTGATTGCTAGATATTTCATTTTTCTGGGTGCTATTGTGAAAGGGATTAACTACCCAATTTCTCTTTCAGTGAGTCTTTTGTTTGTGTAGACAAAGGCTGTTGATTTTTGAGCATTGACCTTGTATCCAGCTACACTACTAAATTTGGCAACTCAGTCTGGCAGTCTTTTGGTTGAGTTTTTAGGATTCTATATATAGATAATCATATTGTCAGCAAATAATGACAGTTTAACTTCATCCTTTCTTAACTTTATTCCTTTTATTTCCTTTCATGACTAATTTGGCTTAGGCAGAGACTTTATGAACAAAACCTCTATAGCATGAGAACTAGAAGACAGAATCAACAAATGGGATCTTGTCCTACTAAAAAGCTTCTGCACAAAAAGAAGAAACCACTGGCACCACCAAAAGACAACCAACAACGTGGGAAAAAAATCTTTACTAGCTGCTTGTCAGACAAAGGGCTGCTATCCAGAATATATAAAGAACTTAAACAAATCAGTCAAGTTTAAAGATGCAATTCAAAAATGGGCATCTGAAATGAGCAGACACTTCTCAGAGGCAAAAATAAAAGCAGTCAAGAAGCATAGGAAGAAATGTTTAACATCTTGGTCATTCAAGAGATGCAGATGAAAACAACACTGAGATTTCATCTCACTGCACAAAGAATGAATGGCTACTATTGCAAAATCAACCAGTAATAAATTCTGGGAAGGCTGTGGGGAGAAAGGAACCCTTCTCTGCTGTTTGTGGGATTGGAGACTTGAATAACTAATGGGGAGATCAGTGTGGAGATTCTTCAGAAAGCTAGGATTAGATGTCCCATTTGCCCTGCTATTCCCTTGCTAGGAATAAACCCAAAAGAATTAAAAAGAATAATATTGTAAAGTCATATGTACACCCATGTTCATAGCAGCTCAATTTGAGATATCCCAATCTTGGAAACAACTCAGATGCCCATCAACTGGAGACTGGATAAAGAAGATGTGGTTTTTATTTATAAAATGGAGTATTACTCTGCCATAAAGAATGACAAGTTTCATTCATTTATGTGCAAATGGATATACCTTGAAGACACACTAATAAGTGAAAAAATTCACAGATATGTAAATACCATATCTTTTCTCTGTTATAAGAACGTATAGAAGTAAATGAGCTTTAGAATGTATGATAGATTTTGTAAAATAGGAAATATTCAAAGGGAATGTGGTATGAGAAAGTGATGAGGGGAAAGAGTAAATATGATTTAAAAACAAAGCACATGTATATAGGAGGTAGGGGATGTTGTAGGGTGGGTAGGGATATGGGTAAAAATGAGAATTAATTTGTGTAATATACTGGTACAGATTCCCCAATATTGAATGTGATTGTGAGCTGTATATAAAATGTAGCAATAAACAACTCAATTAGAGAGTTTTGTTCTACCACGATATTTGTAAAAGTAGATAAAAAAAAATTCTCAAAAAGTTCCAATAGTAAAAAAAAAAAAAAAATAGGTAAAGAATATCCCGTATGGCTTAAGGATTATAAAATGATATTTTATATTATAAAATGACTATTTTATTTAAATATGTGTCATTCTGATCATTGTATGGAAAACTAATGTTTGAAAGTAAATAAGTTGGTAGAGAATAAAACACTAGAGTTTTGTAATGTCAACAATGTTCATGTGAATCTCATATGTTTAGTTCAGTGGCAAACAAGGTGAGGATAAATTAGCTACTACTTCATGCAACCTTCCCAATTTCATTTTACCTCATGGCTGATTACACGTGCCATTAAGCATAATTTCACTTACTTTTTCCTTTTCTATAAGTTTATCTATGGTCATCTTTTCCATAAGATGAACAACATGTGATTATTATTTTTCTGTTCCATTTATCTCCATTTATAATCACAGCTTAAGAAATTCTGAGATATTTCAATAAATTCCTCCCACTCACATTTATTAAAATTTTTCTCTGAGATTACACGTCAGTAAGTGTTTGGTTCATGTCTAGATGTCTCTCCAGAGCTTCCTGCCTCAGAGCTGGGTGGATCTGGAGTGTGTGGTGCTGGGATTGAGGGTGTGTGGTGAATAAATCAACCCACTGATTGTTTTGGCAAAGTTCAGAGTGTTGCCCTTGCACCAGGGCAAGAAACCAGCATAGAATACAAGGGACGGGAGGAGAGTTAATACGTTCTTATCTGCCTGCTTGCTGTGGATTGTTTCTCTGCTCCAGTGCCTCTCTGTTAGGCTGCTCTGCCTTGGAACAAGCTGACTATGGACTGAAACTTCTTTATACTGCGAGCCAAAATAAACCTTTCCACTTTGACTTGGTGTGTCAGGTATTTTGGTTCAGTAACAAGAAAAACAAACTAAGACACTAAGTAGAAATGCAACCATAAAAATTAGATTATATATAGTAAACAGAAAATGCTAGGATGATGGAGAGACTTTAGAATGCACTGTGATTATTTCAAGTAGCAATAACCAATTTTATGTATCTAAAATGTTCTTTCATATTTTAGGCCTAAACTTTTATCATTTAAATTTCTCTGTGATTTTCTTTTACTTGCTTATTTGAGAGAGGAGTCTTTAGCTCTGAGCTGAAGTAGTAGACTAAAATTCTGAAGAGCCAGGTTGCATAAGAGTCTGCTCCTATTAATTTTTCTATCTTCAAATATTAATTTAAAAAAACAAAGGAAGCATTCTGAGGAGAACAAGAGGTAGACAAAAGGGGCACAGTTAAGATCATCTTATAGGAAAAGCAATATTTTCTGAAATTAAGGGAATAACAAGAGTCTGGATAGATGATAGATAGACAGATGATAGATAGAGATATGACAACACACACATCTTCCGTTCAACCCCTTGACATTTGGGAAAGAGACATACTAAAAGAAAGCTGAACATGATATAGACTTTGAAGCACATTTACTCTACCTCATAGTGCACAGATTGGGCAACTGATTTACTTAAAACAGGCATGTTTATACCTAGGTTTCCACTTATATTATTTAAAATCCAATTCAATATAGTGGTATAATCACTACTCATGCTCAGTTATACCTGGAATTATGTTCTGTCCTCAAAGCTAACAAAAAACAGAAATACTATCATCTGAGGTTTGCTGTCAAGAAGTTTTGAGTGAGGTTCACACCCACATAATTCAAAATGAAAAAAAAATTAAAGTACTTCTTTGTTCAGGAAAACTAGAGTATACACTAGCGGCAAAAAGATTTTTCTTCAAAATGGGGTACTATAATGCCTTACACTTAAGACAATTACCCAAATAACCAGAAAATCAATTACCTTGTTACAAACTCAAATCAGTGGAAGGAGTTGTATCCTCTTGGCTGCAGGAGAGATCCAAGTGTGGTTGGGCCAAGGGCACCACACCACATCTCCTAGTACGCTGGTAGAGAGCCTTTCTCCTAGCGCGTTGGTAGAGAACTTTTCTAAGGGCTTGAGCACACTCTCTCCTATGTGAGGAGCCTTGCCTATAGCCTTCTGGGGCCTACCCTGGGCTCTCTGATTGGGTGCCTCGGTTGCTGGTCCTGGAACACTCTATATGTAAATGCATTCATGCCTCATCCTATCAGGTTAAGCCAACTATGCCCCTACGCCTTCCATCCCTCCCTCACTGTAAGCTTCATAAGAGCTAGCCAAACTCATTAAAATCCGAAGTAGTCTCCAAAACCTCCCTGAAGTCAGTGTGGTGACCCTGCGCCTCACCCTCACTGTCTGGGCCTCAGATCCCTGTTCCATGTAGTAATTGCCTTGGACAACAATAGTTGGCTAAGGTTCAACAGCTCAGGAAATTATCTTTGTTCTGGGTCAATTTTCCTTATCTATAAGATCAACCTTATGATATTCATTAGTTGTTGTCTTTTAAAATTAAAGTATGAAATGTAAACCATGCCTAGACACATAGGAAATACTCTACATAAAGGCCTGGTGTTGTAGCGTGGTGGGTGATGTTTTTTTTTCTTTTTTTTTCCATAATTGAATTTATTGGTATAGTGTATAGATACAATGTGATCACATTTAACATTGAGAGCTTCTACCTGTACATAACACATCTTGCTGCCCATTTTTTCCTTTCTCCTGCCCTCCCTATCAACCCCACTCCCTATATCCGTATCTTTGTTTCTTTTTTTAACTATGCACTTTTTCTTTCCACTACCCTCCCTTTCCCTTTTCTTTTTGCATATTTTCTTCCTGTTTCACAATATCTATCATCATTTGGCATTCATCTATATCTACAGTCTTTCACAATAGAGAACTGACATGGTACTCACACATCTGTGTCCTGTTTATTTCACTTATGAGTGTGACCTCAAGGTATATCCACTTTAGTATAAATGACTCACGGTTACCATTCTTTTTTTTTTTTTTCTCTTTTTTTTTTTTGAGACAGGGTCTCGCTTTATAGTTCGGGCTGGCTCTGAGCTCACTATGTAGCCCAGGCAAGCCTCGAACTCAGCAATCCGCTTATCTCTGCCTCCCGAGTGCTGAGATTACAGGCGTGAGACACCACGCCCGGCACTGTGATATGTGGTATTGACTGCTGGTGGGCGTGAGTCTCCATGCCCAGCATTGTATGTGGTTTCCAGGGATCGAACTCAGGACCTTGTGCTTGCGAGTCAGACACCGGAACCACTGAGCTAATCCTCCGGCCCCGGTTACCATTCTTTCTGAATAGTATTGGTGGTAGAGTTCTTGCACAGCATGCATAAATGATAAGATTGACCCTTCCATTCTGCAAAGATTGATAGATAGATGATAGATCCTAGGTAGATAGAGAATAAAGCGTTTCATAAAACCAATGTATAAAGCCAAAGATCTTTAAAAACTAATTACAGAGTATATACCATTAATAAAAATTATTAAGAAATACTTAGGAATCATAATATTAACATACTGATGTAATTTTATCAAAATTCTCCTTTTTATTAGATACAATGGAAGAGATAGACATAATGTTCATACTGAGGTGTACACATGTCCACACGAAGAAGATATGCTGTGGGTCATTTCACAAATATTCAAAGAAAAAATAGGCCTTTCTCAGGTGTCTATAATATGTCCAAAGTAAGCTCAGGACCTGGAACAAACTGCTTTCTTAAACATTCTAATGAACATATACTGGTCTGAACTTTAATGTCCATATAGTACAGATCACAATTAAATGGTTCAAGATCAAACTAAACCATCTTCTATATAAGTTGCAGAAAACAATACCTTTCTCATGAGTAAATAGAATCCTACAAATTAAAATGAAAATTATATATAATCTCTGTACATTCAGAATAATAATTTTTTAAGTATTAGCAGCTCTTAGTCAAATCAATGTAACATTTAAAAATATGTATATCTCATTTAGTTTGCATTCATGCCTAAGTTTAGAGATTCTATGTAATTGCTACCATTTGTCAAGAAAATTATACAATTTCAAATAAAAGCAGGATAACAAATAAGTCACATACTTACATTTACATTTTCTCACCCTTTATTAGCCTTTTTAAAATAATCTTTCCAGGAATATGATATTCTTTTATTATCTAAATATTGTGTATATGTATTCCAGTGGTAAATAAAGAGAAATGCCATTTTTTTTTTTTCTTTTGGAGATCCTGAAAATGGATTGCGATAGGTCTATGGAGAAAGTTTCCTTTCTCCTTGCTAACAAGCCTGCACCAGTCTCTGTACTGGAGGATCCTAGTCCCATGCTTCTCTTCACCTGCAGCATTTTACAACTGGTGTCAGGAACGAGTTTGACATACTTTCAGTGCTGCGAGGAACCTGTGATTATCAGATTACATATCTTCCAAACTGATTCGTAGAGTATGTTTTCTTGGTCTGATTGTTGGTGCTGTAAAGAGAAGCTTTTAGGACACAATATCAACAGAGAAATTATACCTGTATTATTCACTATGAAAAATCATCCTAACAAAAACCTTTTATTATTTTCTGCCTAAAAGTGGTTGCTCTTACACACAGGCCCAGAATGGAATGAAGAATTGAGTGGTGAACATGAATGCTCTTGATACCATGTCTATTAATTAGATACCATTTCTATTAATTAGAAATAATGATTTAATTCAAGTTTGCACCAATTTCTGTGTCTTTACACTAAAACATACACTATATGCCTCCTATCTTTTACAGAATTTGTTCTTGGAAGATAGTGTCAGTAAAAATGTTTAGTGTTTAATTTTTACCAAAAACATAAAAGATATTTTTTCTATACTGAGGTTATGCTTTGGAGGACCACCAGTAGGAACTAGAATCTAGAAAACTATCAATGTTGTACAGGAACTCAAATTTCTCTTGCAATTTTATTTCAGTGCAAGAGTAATAGATGTTTTTAGTGAAAAACACTGAAGCCAGATAGTTTGAGAAACTTTATCAATAGTTTTATTTAAAGAAAAATTTCCCAGAAGAAAATAACATAATAAACATACATCATTATAAATGCACACATAGGCAAATACACACAAATATTTAACTTATCATTTAGTCTTATTTAATTATATCTCCTTCTAACCCCCTCATTTTTTAAGATAGTTTTTAAGTAAATACATACATATGTATATAATATATAAATTTTAATTTTATGGTTCTATGAAGAATATTAAAATCTATCTCCTTTCTCACTCTCTAAATATCTTTCTCTCTCAGTGTCTCTTCCATACATACATGCACATTTATGCAGAAGGAGGAGTTATTTATTAATAACACAGAGCAATGAGGCCAGTGAGGAACACTTGTGCCAATGAAGGACCAGTGTGACACACTTCCAATTTCAAGGGAAATTTTGTTAAGAAGTAAAGAATGGATGACAATAACCAAAAGTCAACATTATAATTTGTGAACAAAGAGCTCTGATACTTCGACAGCCTGGCTTGTTCCCCTTGAACTCTTTTCAACATTGTCATCTCGGAAGTGTTTGTAGAACTTTGGAAGAATAGATAAACAGAAATCTAAAATACCTGCATCAGTCAACTGTACAACACTATGCAGCTCAAAACCCTTACTGTGAGGGAGCTCTTTAAGTGGAAGACACAAAAGACAAATAATTATTCTCTTCCTCAATTTATTGCAACTCTGGCCAGCCTAAGATTCTGAAAGAATAGGGAGCCTTGGTAGATACAGTGATCAGCTAGGATCGAATGCTCTGTCTTCTAACTTTGCGCAGAGCTGTGGAATTAGAGCACGAGTGGTATAGGGAACCTCACAGCAGACAGCAAGTAGCAGTGATCACCCACTCTTACTGTGAAGTGGATATTGGCTTCTCAGAGGTACTTTAGGGAGAACAGTGAAATGAGAGTCATTGAATGCAATGTTTCTTAATATTAATTGGATTTATCATTTCCTGGAGTGGAATAATATATGAGTATTTCCCAAGCTCAAAACTTAGTGCCTTCCCCTTAGAAATTAATCCCTTTTTAAATAATGACTAAGTAGATTTTAAAATTATTTTTAAATTAAGTTATTCCATCATAAATGTAGAAATCTCCAAGCTTTTGCCTATGTCACTTTGGTGTGTTGGAGAGTATTAGTCAATTATTTTAAAAAGAAGAAAAGAAGAAACATTAGGAAGTTATGTGGAAACCCAAGTGAGATGATTTTCCATGAGGAACTCTATTCCTAAAGACATTCTCTGAAAGATTTTGTGATATAATAATTGCTCATATATTTAGGAAAAATATTATTTAGACCAGACTACATATAAATACATAAACTAGGAAGCTATGGTAAGTTCATAAGAATAATATTATGACTTAAATAGATAACTAAAATTTATCTCAAAGAAAATCTGTCATTTTCAAAGAAAGCTTTATTTTCTTCTTTTGTAAGATCCGTCAAGTCAGAAATTCTAGAAACTCTAAAAGTGTTATGTTTAAGGACACTGAAGTAACTGTACAGGGAAAGGTAAACAATACAAAGTACAGTAATTCTCCAAAGTGCCAACACACATGATACAGAGAACATCAATATACATGCTCATTATTCTTCCAATTTTTATGTTGTTAAAATATACATAGCATAAAATTTACCATTAGAACAATTCTAAGTGTACATGTCAGAAGCAGAAACTGTATTCACAGCTCTGAGCAATGTCATCAACATCCAGCACCTTAACTTTTCCATCTCATAAAACTGAAATTCTATATTCATTTAAAAAAAAAACACCCTCTCATTCCTCCATCCTGCCGTCTCTCTCATGGCAGCTTCCTAGTTTTTGTCTATATGGTTTTGATTCCTTTGAATATCTCACATAAGTGGAGTCCAACAGGATTTAGTGTTTTGTGCCTGGCTTATTTCACTAAGCCTAATGGCACTCAGGTTTTCCTGTCCTGGTGTGTGTCAGAATTTCCTTCCTTTTAAATCTGCATAATAGTTCTTATATGCATATGTCATACTTTGTTTTCTTGTTTGCATTTTCCTTTCCATTCTGGTAATGAAAGGGAACTTAGAAGAAAATTTCAAAGAACAGATTTAAAGAAAGAAAAATATAACTTCCAATTTTTGGATAAAATATATTTCTCAAAGCATAAATAAATGTCTTATCAGGGATGTGTTGAGGCTTTCTCTTATTTGCACTGTTGATACTATATTTCCATTTGTGTTTATTTGTAGTTACAAAACTGACTTTAAAGCACAATACAGTGATGGTATTTCTTCAGTGATTAAAAAAAGAAAGGAACAGAAAGCTGGCTGTCTCAGCTAAGCTAATCAAAAGGCATGGGTAGGACTATTTTGGAGCAGCGTCCTTAAGAAACCAACTTTCTTCCTTTACAGAACAAAGAATGGTAGGAATTCATCACATGAAAACAAAGACAGGAAATGTTTCAGGAAGTGGGTAATGGCTAACACCGATGTGTTTTGGCAAACCGAAATGTAGTGATTTATCCAGAAGTGGGAAGAAAGCAGGTGAGAATAGACAGAGGACAAGGCCTTAAGTCTCTCTCCCACTGAAGAGAATTCTAGAAAACCTTTCAGACCACCTGACATTGTCTGGAGGAATAAACTCTTTTCACAGAATTAATCAGTAGTCCTAAAACAGACTGCAGGAGTGATATTGGAGTAGACAGTTCAGGAGTATAGACAAAGGGGCTTACTTACAATAAATGCTTAAACTTGCCCCTCAGGTTGGCCCCCCAGGGTAACTGCTCTTACAAGGCTTAGAACAAAGAGAAATATAACTGAGTGCTTCTTCTGAGAAAATTACCTCTACATGGGAAGAAAAAGGAAAGCGGTTGAGAACGTTTAGTATCGTAAATTGCTTAATGATTGGGAGAAAGCAAAAACACCAGGCCATTTACTTTAATGAATGTTCAGGCCACAGTCTAACACAATCAGGTGTAGATTACGATTCAGCTCTGCCTCCTGGAGGGAGAATATCAGACTTGAGGTTGGTAAGGAAGGCTGACTGACTAGAAAACCTACACATTCATATGCAGATTGGGAGAACATTGAAAATGGCCGAGAGCACTTTACATTCCTTGACCACAAAAAGGTGTGTGAGGTAGTTAATAAATATTTCATTAGTGCAATTTAGCTATTCTGTAAGAATACATATTTCAAATCCACATTACACGATAAATACATAATTTGTATTTGTCAGTTTAAAAAGTGGGGGAAACCCTTTATTTTGTAGTGTAAATTGTATGAAATTACAAATAGTACTTACTTGATCTCTTTTTCTTTTTTTTTTTTTTTTTGGTACTGAGGATTGAATTTAGGACCTTGCACTTGCTAGTCAAGCACAGTGCCACTGAGCTGTATACATCCCTAGCACAGAATGTTCATTCTATAAACTCAGTATTCACTAGGCTGAGATAGGAGTATTTTAATAACTTCTTACCTAGTAGGATTTTAATAACTTCTTACCTAGTAAGATGCTGTCTCAAAAAAATAAAGATAGAAAGAAAAAAGGGTATTAGAGCACCTAGTTGAAGTTAACATAGCTTGAATTTATAATGTTGCAAGATTACATGGTCACACAATTGTCTTTACATCAAGGCAAAGAAAGAGAAATATACAACCAAATATAGAATTTTACTAGGAGTACATAGCAGAGAAAAAAGAACATAAAATTTCTATCAAGACAATAATTGAGGTCAATGGTAGAACCCTTGCTTAGCATGTGTGAGACACTTGGTTCAACACCCAAAACAGCCTGAATGAATGAATGAATGAATGAATGAATGAATGAATGAATGAAATATTCAAGATTTGCAGCCACAAGGAGAATAGTTCCAAAAGAAAGGAACGACCCATGAGAAAGGAAGGAAAAACACAGAAAGCTAAAAAGTTGAGAGAAATAGTAGATACCAAGTGATATTAATTTCTTGTAACTTTAAAAGCAATTGCATTTAAATACTAATTTAAAAATCTGAAAAGGTACAGTGTTGTGTTCAATGATTGTGATTATATTTAATGTATGGTAATTTTTAAAATATGGATGCATTCCAGTGTCTCATATATATTCCCTGGTTTTTAAATTCTACCTTTGAAAATGTTTTTTTAATCATTAATACATTCCTTTTGTTTAACTGCTATAACTTTTCTCTCTAAAGTAAATTTATGTTTGGCTTTCAAAAAAGTTATTTGCAATATTCAAATTCAAGAAATGAAAAGCAAGACTTATTATTAAAAATAGTAGGTCATTATTTTTTAAATTAAAATGCCACAAAACAAAAGCATTTACAAATAGCAATAAAATCACCCTTTCAAATAGTTTCTTGATGGTTAATAATTTCATATTGAATGAATCTAATTCTTTCACATTTAGATTACATATTGTGGTTGAGACAGGCAATAGAATACTCTCAACTTATTTCATATACATTCAATATTGCAATGAAATTTTCACCTTTGTTTTTGAAGCTATGCCATAGGCACTAAGCATTCTAGATGGAGATAAGTACCAGAACACTGTATATATTTGAGAAATCCATTTCAATTTTATCTCCTATTTCTCCAGTTATATTTTCCATTAATCTTTGTCTCACATAGAAAGAATCAGAATGCAGAACAGCATGTATATTTTTAGGAAATATTTGTCTAGGATTAAGGAACACATCAATCCTTACCCAGTTCTCTGACACAGAAATCATGACAACCCCAAGAGGTGTCCACTCTAGGAGGACAGCCACACTCGGGGAAGGCTGAGCGTGACGTGACATTCTCACATGTGGTTTCACCTGCCCTAAATCTGTACCCAACCAAAATGCTGAAAGAAAGGAGGGTACATGTTTCTCTCTTACTTTAAACCACTTGAAATTGCAATTGAACTAAAACATAATGAAAAGGACAAGAATTTGCAACCCTAAATTGTTATTTTATACTTGAGTGAACTTATTTAACTATTTTTAGGTACATTTTCTATAAATTCTGGCATTGCTTACTGAGGTGTGTTCATCATCTTTCCATCACTCTAACAAATACCTGAGAAAACTTATGATGAGGAAAGTTTTCTTTTAACTCAGAGCTTTGGGAATTCCAGTCCATGAACTTTGGCCCATTGCTTTGGGTCTGTGATGAGGGGCTTGTCAAAGTCACAGTCTAACCTTCTCAAGGACAAAAACCAGAGGCAAAAGAGTAGGCTAGAATTCTACTTTTGATATTTATATCTACCTATCTACACAAACATTCTTCCTGCCTTTTGTGTTCCAGTGATCATGTCTCTTTCTTACAGCTTCGAGTTTTTGGTTATTTAGTGTTTTTCATACTCACATACTTTCATTTGAACACTATAAGAAGAAATACAAGTAATATTTGGAAGTAGGCCATGCTTTTTATTTGAATTTGCTATTCATTAAGTGTTTTGGGGAGTTTACTTTGATATCTGTAGTTAATTATATGTGAGCTTTGCATATTAAATTAATTATCATATAGAAAAAGGTTGCATAATAGACCTCCCATTAATGCAACTATTTGTATGGCTTCTATCTACATAGACCCCCGAAGACTTGAGTGGTTATAGCTGGGATTCTTGGAGGTGGCCAGATCTAGATTGTGTGAATATACATTAGGGATGTGTGGTACTGGATTAGTTCATTAATTGGTTTATCATAGTTCCGGGTGTGGCCTTTGGAAGCCCCACCTGGTTGAGGGTGACATCACCCCAAAGGCTTGTAGCATGAAAGGGATAAAAGGAAAATGAGGCTGGCTACAGCTGCTCCCTGTGTTGCTGCTTCTTCCCTGCTCTGCCATGGGTGATGTCCCTGCCATCTTCCAATGGCATACCACCTTGCTTAGAGCCAGCCTACTCTGGACTGAAACTTGTAAAAACCGTGACCCTAAATAAACCTTCTGCTTTAACTTTGATGTTTTGTCCAAGAAACAAAAATGTAACTATGACATTATTCATCATAGGTCATTTAACTCATGATAAATATATGGGTGCTCAATGATAAACACGGACTATTCTACTTTTATTAATCTTGCAGTTAATAGGAGGAAATAATTCTGTAAAGAAAAATCTTACAGACTCTTTGTGCATAATAAAAAAGAAGGAAATGCTGAATACTTTCTCATTGAGAAAAAGGACTCCAGGGCCGGAGATTTAGCTCAGTGGTTTGGGCGCCTGCTTAGCAAGTACAAGGTTCCCTCGTTCGAACCCTGGTAACCACATACCACAATATGTGGCATGGTGACTCACACCCACCAGCAATCAGTACTACATATCAGAATGCCGAGCGTGGTGGTTTACACCTGTAATCCCAGAACTTGGGAAGCAGAGGCAGGAAGATAGCTGAGTTTGATGCTTGCTGGGCTACACTTCATAGTCAACTCAGGGCCAGTCTGAACTACAAAGTGACACCCTGTCTCATAAAAAAGGACTTTGGTATATGCACAGATTAGCAAGGCCATATTTGAGTGGTATCTTCAGTGACTCCTCATTCCATTCAAACATGTCACTTCATAGAGATGACGAAGCTTGGAAAATACAACATTCTGTAGATTCTAGTGCAATCCCTTGAGCAAGTGAAACTCAAAGGTGAAAGGCACAGGCTGCAATTAATAAAATACTGCATTGAGATTCTGAAGATAAATGGTGACCAGTGAAGTAAATGGTAATTGTAACTTGTGGATATTAACATGAGCTTCATTATTTGATATAAGTTCTGAAATGATTGTCAAAGCCTAAAGTATTTGAATAATTGGAAAAAAAAGTTACTCATAAGTGAAATTCACTAGTGGTTAATAAAAAGTGGTTAGTATAAAGTGGTTACTATAAAATTTTCAGTTCAATTAATGCAAAACAATCAAGAACTTAGTACTTTTTTGGCTCCGCTTAGCAGAATGGCTTCATGAAATGACAGTAGTTTTCTTACATTGAAAAAAATGTATCATTTCATTTGACAGAATGGTTTACTCTAGAGTATAGTTAAGGAAAATAAACTGTTTTGATTCAGTTGTCAAATGGATTGATTTAAAACCCTTTCAGATTCATTCAAGACTTTCTGATGTCCCATAACTTCTTTATAATTGTCCACTGGATTTGTATGCTGACCTAAGGAAAGACACGTAACTTTCAAGTTAAACCCTCCAATTATCCTTAGTTTTATTACTGATGACTGTTTTAACTTCAAAATCTTTATCAATTGAAACAATAACAATGTTGTTTCTGGCTCTTCCTCCCCCTCTGTCTCTTCTTCCTTTTCTCCTTCTCTTTTAAAAAAATATATCTGAGTTCATAGGACAAGATTCATAATAAACCTGGTATCAGACAAGCTATCAGTTCAAATCCATCATGACTTCCTTTATTTCCTTCCTTCTCCTGCCCTCTTTTTCCCCTCTGCTCCTCCTTCTGTCTTTTTGGTTCCTGATTTCAACATAGTATCCCCACCTAACTTAGCCAGCCTTAGTTCATTAACATCATCTGTTTTATTTCCCTCTCCCATTTTCCCTTCGTTCCAATTTGTAAGACATAATAAGAAGTACAAAAGACTGAACTGAGAAAAAGAACATTTAGGAGGCAAAGAATAAAGGTAAAATGGGGTAGAAAAAAAAGAAATGTGTAAAATCAAGCCAAGACAAACAGTGTGAACACAAAAAAAATATAAAAAAGGTAGAAAAACTTATATTTCCCTCCTTGAAGGTTATGAGTCTGAAATGCAGAAGCGTCTGACTACTGCTTAATCCTCAACGCCTGAAGATTGGTTATCTTTATTATTTTTTTTTCTAGCTGAGCTAATATCACTCGCTGTTTTTTCAACTTTCCACAGATCCACACCTTGTGAGAAAGATTATATTGCTTTATGAATCTAGCTAACACAAAAATATTAATAACATAGAAAAGTTTAAAGTAAATCTTCTCTGAATGTCAGTTTTATATTTAGTTGGTTGACCTAAAAATGATATCTCTTAAAGGTATTCCTAGCTTGAAATTTTGTAGGAACAAAATTGAGTCATAAAATTATATCTTGCAGTATTCAGCTAACTTTAAGGATAACCTAAAATTAAATGATGTCTTTAAGTGTTCAAGTATTTGGAATGATATTGATAAAAATACCTATTTCCTTTTTCTTAATTTGTCCTTATTGAAGATATACATACATACACATATACATGTACATATGTTGTATATACATATATGAATGTGCCTTCCCACATCTATCTGACACTGAAAAACTAAGGCCTTGAACATGCTTTAACAGTTATTAATACATGTGTAAAGTATGAATTAGAGCTCTCATCAAGTAACATTTGTACTAATTAGGATTATCTTTATGTAAGCTTCACACAAATTAAAATACTTTCACCATCTGACATGCAACATTATTTACTTATTGTTTTCTTGTTCATTTTCCATCCTTTAACAATAGAGGCAGAATCTTTTCCCAGTTACTAATATATCCCAAACATTTTACATTGCTTTGTTCATATATGTGAATATATGAATAAGTGAATCCTTATCTCTTTGGAAAATGAGTGAATGCACTTAGAAACTATGTTTTGATTTTTTTAAAGTATTGCAGTAAATTCAGACCTTTTATTTAAAAACTTACCCTTCTCTGGTTTCTTTTATAGGGCATATTCCTACAACAATGTACTGCCTATCATTAAATCACTTTGCCATAAAGCCAACTTTTCTGGTGGCGGTGGCACTTGGCCTTGGATTCAGGGCCACCTGATTGAGCTATAACACCAGCTCCCTCATTCTTGGCTTTTAAAACATTTTTAATTTGAAAAAAACATCTTGCTAATTCCCTAAGTTAGCCAGGCCGGCTTTGAACAAGGAATCTGCTTGTCTTAACTTCCTAGAGTGCAGGGATTACAGGTGTATGTCACCACACCATGCTTAAACTGATTTTTATGTCAAAATAGTGATTAATGCTAAAGAGCTGTTCCATTTATTGTCTTATCATTGAAGGTCTTACTTGAATTTATTCCAGTGATATTGTTACATTAGTCAAAAAGATGAATAAAAGATGAAAGCATAAACTGCCTAAAAGTATACATAGAAAATCTTACATAGTAAACAGAAAATGGATATATATATATATGTGTGTGTGTGTGTGTGTATGTATATATATACATACATACATATATATATTCCAACAAAAATCTTTCCTATTAAATTCAGTGAATTAGAAAGTTTTAATAATTATTTGAATATTAAATGGTGATTTATATAATTAAATGTATTAATACATATTTTATCAGATTATTTATAAGTTCAAGTACTTTTTGTTCTTTACATTCCTTAAACTAGTTCTCTGGTCATATAAAGGATGCATGGATGTAAAGGTTATAACTAAGTTTGGCTATAATCCTTGGCCAAATGCCCTGAAACCAGGTTTATTTCAGAAGGGAAATATTTAACACTTTAGTGCATATATCGTATTTTTGTGACAAACCCAAGAAATTATAAAGTGGTCTCCTATTATGCAGCACATCACCATATCTCCAGCGACAGGTGTGACTGCTCCTTCAAAATGAACTAGTATCTGGCACACACTGTACCAGACAGTATGTATGACTGAAAGCTATAAAAGGTTCCCCACTGCAGCTGCACAGTATGTGAGAAGCACAGATCAGTGTATCGTGCATACATACACCAAGTGCAGAATCCAGTACACTGATACGTATGTGAATATATGCCAAGCATTACTGTTTCTTCTTGTCTTTTTCTTATCCAAACTATTTTGTAAAACTATGGGTTTGGATAGAAAAAATGCATTCAGTTGAGGGTAAAAGTTCAGTTGAGAGTATGGTAATAGATTAAAAATTGATTTGTAGGCAGTTAATTTTCATAGAGGAGATAGAATAGTTATAGCAGATTATAAAGGAAATTCATAAATTAAACTAGCTGTATTGGGAAATAAGTGAAGATGTGTAAATGCCTGAATAATTTCTTGTACGTTTGGGTTGTTAGTTCTGTGGAGGGAGAAATAGGAAATCTTATCCCAAGTTATTTTATGTATGTACATATGTATGTATGTATGTATGTATGTATGTATGTATGTATTTAGACAGGATCCCTCTTTGTAGTTCAGGCTGACCTGAGCTCACTACGTAGGCCAGGCAAGCCTCAAACTTAGCAATCCTCCTGCCTCTGCCTCCCGAGTGCTGGGATTACATGCGCGAGCCACCACACCCAGCCTTGTGGTATGTGGTACTGATTGCTGGTGGGTGTGAGTCATCACGCCCTTTGTTGTATGTGGTTACCGGGGATCCAACCAGGGATCTTGTGCCTGCTAGACAGGCAGTGGAACCACTGAGCTAAATCTCCAATCCCCCTCCACCAAGTTATTTTTATGAGACTGTGTAAAAATACTTTTTTTCTTTTATGAAGAATGTTTTACTTTTATAATTACAGAAGACCCTGCCACTGTTTATTGTGCTTCTTTTTCTTACATTGTATTGCTTATCAAACAAAAGCAATACTGATTAATATGTTCACATAACGAATAGGACCTTAAAAATCAGACACACAGTTTACACAAATAGTCATCTCAGACAATGAGCAGAGTGATGAGTTTGTTTGTTTGTTTGTTTTTTCCCCCTTTTTGGACAGGGTCTCGCTTTGTAGTTCAGGCTGGCTCTCAGCTCACTATGTAGCCCAGGAAATCCTCGAACTCAGCAATCCTCCTACCTCTGCCTGAGTGCTGGGATTACAGGCGTGAGCTACCACACCTGGCACTGTGGTATGTGGTATTGATTGCTGGTGGGTGTGAATCTCCACGCCCAGCATTGTATGTGGTTACCGGGGACCGAACTCAGGACCTCGTGCTTGTGTTTGCGAGGCAGGCGCCGGAACCACTGAGCTAACCCTCCAGCCCCAGAGTGATGAGTTTTAATAAACAGATAAATCATGCTCACATATGGTTTACTTGACAGATGCTTCCAAGGTCTT
The DNA here is from genome assembly GCA_004025085.1 of Thryonomys swinderianus. Lineage (NCBI taxonomy): Eukaryota > Metazoa > Chordata > Mammalia > Rodentia > Thryonomyidae > Thryonomys > Thryonomys swinderianus. The sequence continues at coordinate 17,909 of PVIC010006164.1, read as the reverse complement.
AACACTTCTCACCCTGCCCTACTTCACATGCCTGATCTTTGCAAGCTCTATTTAATGTACAACTGGTATACCTTGATTGATTGATATATTAAAAAATAAAGTTATGCAGATATTTTTAAAATCCTTACCAAGCTGTAAGTTAAGTCACAGAGCATCTATCATTAATTTTATTGAGTTTTTAAAATCACGGCTGATTTGTATGAGGCATGCTTATCAGTAATTAAAGATGAGTTTTTCAGGTATAAATTTTTATAAATAAGCAATATACATTTTCAGATTTATCTGTTACAAATGTAGTAATTGGAACACAGATTATCAATTCATAGGATTATTTTTTCATTATACATGTACATATACTATGTACTTTTATTATGAACAATCTTTTATATTCTGGTGAAACAGCATCAGTAGCATATAAAACCTTTGTATGGCATGTATAAATATAACAAAATATTTTAATTTTCATTACAGTATTTACTGCGCTAGCTTTTAACCATTATTGGTAAAATACCTAAAGTAATCACTGTGAAAGGAAGAGTGTTTTGATCTGGATTATGGTGCTGGAGATTCCTCCCAGGCTGGCCTGAGGCTCAGAGCCCCTGCTAGAGTGTGGAGCAGCGATGACAGTCAGTGTGTCCTGGAGCAGACCCTTCTCCTCAGGACCAGGAAACAAAAGACAAAGAGGAAGGGCCAGGATTCTAGTCCCTGGAGAGTGAATGGACCAAAGAGCTTCTGGAAGATTCCTTCTTCTTCAAAGTCCACAGCATCCTCCAAGAGTCCGACCCTTGGAGTCAAAGCTGTCACTCATGGACTTCACATGACATTCAGTTTCTAAACTTAACTACCAACCAGTTCACACACAAAAAAAAGCATTTGGGAACATCACTTTTACTTACCTATCTTAATCTTAAAATGGCTGTTCTTATTAATCTGTAAATTTTTACAGAAATTACTTGTCCATTTTAGAGCTATAAATAATGAAATAAATAAGCTACAAATATAATGAAAGACTTGACAAGGGCTTTATAATAATTTATATGTTTGTCATCATGCAGTGATGACACACAGAGCAGGTAAAGTGGAGTAAGCAGCAGTAGCCGGTTGTTCTGTTTTATCCCACGCAGGGTAAATGCGGCTGGGCCTTCCCATCATCCACCCCGCACTCTTAAACCCAGTGTCACACATGATTAATCCATACCCAAACACTCTAGATCTTTTGAAGGTGGCTGCACCTTCACATGATATAACTGCACATGTCCTCTATAATGTTTTTTACTGAGGTAAAGTATAAATGGTCAAAAATAAAAGAAAAAGTAATTAATGAAATACTATCATTATTTAGAATTAAAATAAGTCATATACAGTGAAGCACGTGAAAATAAGAGTTTTTTAAAAGAGTGAAAATATGTGAGAGATTTACAGTGGGTATGAAGAATAACGCAGAATATTAAATGTAAAACTCAGATTCACATATATTATATATATGTACATATATATGTATATTAGCTTAGTCTTATCAAACTGACATACACTAGGCTTGGGATCAGTTGAAATTTGGGCATTTAAAAATAATTTGGGAAAATAGGAACACTAAATTGGGTAATACAAAAAATTTTGTTAAAAATATTATTCAAGTAATATTTTTTAAATGATCAGTTTCAAGTATAAAATTATATGGAAAGGGAGAAGTGGCATCAAGATTATTTTTTTATAATGTTTGTGAAAGCAATTTGCTACAGTTCTGATTCCAAATTACAGTGATTTAATAGTTAAAAACAACACTGTGGAATCTGGTCACTCATAAAAATAAAACAATAACTCCAAGAGACAGTCCTTAATCAATATGATACCTCACAATGGAAGTAACATTACAGGTAAGTTATATCATGGTCTTGTAAGTTAACTTCCTAGTAAAAATAAATAAAGCATACAAAGTTAGTCATTTTACATAAATTAAAATAAATTTTCTTACATAATCAAATTTATATCAAAATTCAGTAACGTAACAAATACTTAAAAATAAAGAGACTGACGTGAATTTGAAACTTGTAGAAACTAAAGTGACATGTGTGCTAATATGTCAGTTGGTGCAGATGTCAGTATCAATTTTATGTTATTTGGAGTATGCCTGAAATGTATACAAACACGTGTACATGTGTTGGAATGGTAATAAGTTTATTTTTCGATACTTGTAACATTAGACAACGAAAAAACAGCTGCTCTAAGTGACCTCTGCCTCCTTCAGATGTAACATTCCATCAAAAGTTTTCTGCTGAATTTCACCGTCGCCGCATCAGTTGGCCACTCATTCCCTGAACACACACGGACATCCTTTTTCCTCTTTCCTCCACCTTGTATCGTGTCATTCAGGCCATCTGACATCCAAAAGTTATCGCTTCAGTGGCTCTTTACAGAATGTACTTTTCAGACTTCTTTCCTGTTTTGTATTCTGGGGAATAGTCAGAAAATTACCAGCCATTTTTCTTGTAGCATTTTGTCATTTTAGGTATCCAGTGTTAGCTCAAAATACAGTTGAGAAAAAGGTCAAGATATTTAATGTCAAGTAAGTTAATTTTAACTTATTTTTAATGAAAAGTTAATTTCAAAGCCTTTGTATGATACTTATGTCTTGATATACGGGTTGTTGACTAAATAACATGTCTCTTTTGATTTAAATGTAATTTTTAATTAGCCAACTGGGTCTTATAAATATAAATTTTCTATTAAATAAGAAGTTAGTGAAAACCCTAAAACACGATAAATTGCTTTTGACAATGCACAATTTTATTATCATGCTATTTCCCTCAACACTAATTCTTCGGCAGGATTTGCAACATTGAGATGAAAATATCATAAAGCAATGTATGTTAGTGAGCAGTTACTGTGATCCATAGCACATTCCAATAAGAAAAATCAATAAATGCTTAAACAGTTAAATTATGTGTAATTACAATTCAAAATACTTTACACTACACAATGACTTTTATCCTCTTATTTCTCCCTCTATTTGCTTGTAATTGTAACATAATGCAAAATATATCTTAATAAGCTTTTCCCCAATTGTAGTGTAATACATAATTATTGAGTAAAATGGGCTATATTTGTAAGCAATAACTTCTGTATTGCTAACATTTATGTAGAGAGTTTTTTTTTAAGTAGGTATAAAGGGATATGCATAATTGAAACTGTAAACAAGAGAAAATCTAATATACTTTATCAAGTTGACTTTTTATTGTCCTAGACAGAAATATGTAAGTGGAAATAATAGGAAATAAAATGTAATTAAAATCAATGAAGGTCTCACTGTCTCATTTGATACTTTTAATTGCAGCATGTCTTCAAGGCATTTTACCTTTACATTTCCTATAGAAGTTTTTACTTAAATTTTCATGTTGGATCTTCTGGTTTCAGGCCCAGAGCAGATCTTGGCTGCTACAGTGGGCACACAGTGACGATGGATGGTTTTTAACACCTGAATAAAACAAAACTAAAGAGAAAGAAGGCACTAATCTACTATTCTACCAATTTGGAAGACAAAAAGCTCAGGACAGCAAGATAGAAATAAATAACTGTAATAATAGTTAACAAATATTGAGTACTGACATTGAACCAAGCATTCCTTCTAAAGATTAGCATAGTAACTCGTTAAATCCTTTGTACAACTCCATAAAGATTATACAATTTAATTATCACCCTACATTGCACACAAAAGCTACTCAGTGCTGAAGATCTAAATATGAAAGGAAAATTATAAAACTTTCAAAACTGTGTGAGAAAATCATAGTCAAGTATTTCTTATACAAAATTTAAAAATTCAACAAAATAGTAAACTCAGTAGCACTACAATTCAGAATATAATGTTCATTAAATGTTACCATAAAGAATATGAAGATTAGTCAAAAACTCAGATCATTTATTTGAAACCCTTATTTAAACTGAGTTATATACAAAATATATGAGCAATCCTGCTCTAAGTCCTGTCAATAACATTGAAAAAATGCCCAAAACTTATAAAAGTTTGTGACAAAATAATATAGTTCAACAACTGGTAGATATATAACAGTATTTTTTGCTGTGATGATCACTGATCTACTTCCCACATGGCTGGTGAACAATTTTTAACAAATACAAAAAATACCTGACAATGTTAAGCATCATGAGGAAAAGTGCCATTTGTGTTCCTGTGTAAACTGCTTACCACTGGGTAGTAGAGGGAATTGTGTCTGCGCACCCTGCACTCCAAATGCTGCATTCTAGTGTATGAACATATTTATATGTGAAAAATATTGACTAAAAAAGAAAGAATAATAAATACTTCTGTACTATATCTACTTATATATTGACTAAAAAGGAAAGATTAATAAATACTTCTGTATTACATCTACTTGAGAAGAGACAAAATTAAACTACTATATTTAAGACATTAATTTCTAAAAAATTTTGTATTTTAAATTAATCAGAAAAGGTTATAACAAAAAGTTTATATGAAAACAGTAAGATTATCACTTTCTAATTTCCTATATTTGAATTTCTCATGACAGTGTATCCCATTAAAATATATATATATATATATATATATATATATGACAGTATTTGCCATTCTCTGTGAAATTACAGTAAAGAGCATTCTCTTGGCCCTCTATCTCTTTTCATACATGTATATATCTAAATTTATATATTAAATATTTATATATTATTTATATAATAAATTTATATTTAAATATCTGCTTAGGTATCTTTCCCCTTTGGGAATGATCAATCTTCCTGTTTTCTAGTGTCTAGCTTTTATTCCTCTCTGCATTTTTATTCTGGGTGTTTACGTAAGAGAAACAATGAGATATTTAACTCTGACTGAAGTAGGGGATTGTTCTTGGAGGGGAAGAGGAGCAAGCGTTGGAGAAGGTGGGGAGGGGACTGGGGATGAATGAAAGGCCATGGGATGTGTTAAGTACATGCACTGACCTGCACAAGGGATGTCAACGTTCCACACTCCAAGCATGTACAAAAGAAGCGGGGGAAGATGCACAAAGGGGACGTAGGTAGGAAAGGAAACCAAGAAGGAAATTCAGAGGTTTTATGTACATGTACCAACTTCATACAAGAAATATGAGCATTATGTATTACACATATATGCTAATAAAATAAAATAAAACATAAATTAAATTTGCTTAATACTTTGTCTTCTCAAATGCAGCCCTAATACCAAAGTCGTTTGGCCATAAGTTCAATAAATATTTTTGTATGTTTCTATATTCTAGCTTTCCGAGACTCATGGAGACATGGTTGTCTGGCTGAAAGGCAGGCGTATGTCACAAAAGTAAACACTGAGGGCTGGAGATTTAGCTCAGTGGTTCTGGCACCTCCCTAGCAAGTGCAAACTCCCTGTTTTGATTGCCGGTAACCACATACAATACCGGGTGTGGTGACTCACGCCCACTGGCAATCAGTACCACACATCACAGTGCCAGGCACAGTAGCTCACACCTGTAACCCCAGCTCTCAAGAGGCAGAGGCAGGAGGATTGCTGAGTTTGAGGTTTTCCTGAGCTACAAATGAGTTCAGGGCAGGCCTGAACTACAAAGCAACACCCTGACTCAAAAAAAAAAAAAAAAAAAAAGTAAATGTTGAGCACTGAGAAGGCATGTACAGATTGTTTTAACAGCTTATTGGAAAGATCAGACAACACTACTCAAAGAAAATCAGAAATCAGAGGTGCTTCTCATAGAAGATTTCAGGGACTCTGGGACTTAAAAGATAATTAACGAATCTTCAGGTGGTAACGGGAGGAAAGAAATCTCATCCTTTAACAAGGTATCCTTGAAAAAATGAAAAACCATGCAACTCATAAATCCCAAATAAACTTTTAAGGCAATACTGAATAATTAAAGTAGAATAGGAAATTACTAATGTGATTAGATTTTTTGAGCAGGAAAATATATATAAAACCTAAAATTCAATGTCTCCCTCTCTCTCTCCCTCTTTCCTTCTTTTCCTGTCTCTCTCTCTCTCACTCTCTCTCTCAGCCACACAGTAAATATGTTTTTCATAGTAGATGCAAATAACAAATACGACATTAGTGGTTGTGTTACAAATACTTTGACAAGAATTTCCTTAAAATTTGAAAGAAAAATTCGTCAGTGAACTTACGAAGTTCAAATGATCTAATATAATTAAAACCTCATACACAAGAATGTACCATGACCATGACTTCAGTGCTTATAACTTGTGCAGCTGGAAAAAGGTCAGACAGTGCAGAAATGTTCATAGTGCATGAAAAATGTGTATGAATTTTGCATCCAGCTGGATTCAAAATGTTATGTAATACATAATTTACTCATAATGAAGAGATTAGAGAAGCAGCAGTAGTAGCATCTTGTGTGAGTATATATTGGGGACAGAAGGCTTTAGGATTCCATTCTTCAACCCACAAAGAAAAGAGAACTGAATCAAAGTATGCCATTAATTTATAAGATCATTGTGGCAGAAATGTATATAGATGTTACAGTGTATTGCACATTTTCATGCATAGACAGCTATAACTTACAGTATTCTTTTCACACCTTACAGCTATTTGTCCATCACTGATGCAGGACAAATCTCATATATGAAGGTTCAATATTCTGACCTCCAGTTTCTGACACATTTCTCTTTTCAGTAGGCTAGAGATGATAAAACTATTTTCTGGTCATGTTTTTTAACCCAGGAAAGACTTACAATTAAATGTAAAGTTAATTTAAGCAAATAAATGTATGGATTAACTTGCTTATATGGTGTTTAGGGATACAGCTTCAGTCATTGAAAGAACCTAAATATATTTGGCCTTGAAATAGATATAATGTTTAAGAAATTTATCATTCTAAGGACTCTTAAAGGTTTCCTTGGAAGTTTTAATTTAAAAATGTATAATTAATTAGCTTTTCCAAGGTTGCAAAAACCCGTTGAGTAGCAACACAGAAACTTAACCATGCATTAAAAATATCGACATGATGAAATGAATTTGAAGCATGCTACACTTCTACATTTACAAAATTTACAATATTAATTGAAATTTTGAAAATGTTTTCTTTTACTTTTATTATTTGAATTGTTCCAAACTAAAACTGAACATGTTATATTTGAAAATATAATTCAAAGTGTCTGAAGAAATGTAGTTTCTAACTCATAAATGAATACACTGATGAGGTTTCTGAGTTGATTTTAAAGCTAAGTTGAAGCAATTTTCATGATGTGTCACATTCACAGCAAGAAAACAAGGTTTTTGCTGCTGATGGTCTCAATCTAATATAAATTTATCTCACAAAGAAAAAATTACATCAGTAATAAAATTCATATAATAAATATAACTTCTACCTCTATGTCATGTTACACTATCAAGATTTTACTGTGTGCTAATAAAAGTGCTTCATATTACTCTGTAACTAGATAGCACAGAAATCCATGATCAGTAGAAATAAAATTTCAAAATAAATTTCTAAGGACCATGTTTATTACAATTATGGTTATGACTCCAATATATAATTGAATGAGTGTATCATGACACTAAAATGTTTCATTTCTGGATATATGATATAAAATGGCAGCTCCAGATTTAGCTGATTTGCCTTCCATTTAGTCAAAACATACTCGAATATGTAGCTTTTGGAAGCATTCTGGAGAATAGTAATGGGAAGAAGTATTTCTGTAGCTAGACAGCAGTTTGGAGTCAGTACAATCCTATATTCAATTTCAAATTATTACCTGTGCCATGCTGAAATTTCCCTGACACACTCACAAGGTTGGAGGAATATTAAATCACAGCATCATATTTTACTAATGTATTTTTAGAGACTGAGGAAAAGTTTGAGCCAAATCATACTGCCTGTTGAACTGCCAGTGTACATGGAAGATTAGCAGTGGCAACAAAGAGAAGGTAGAGGGAAAGTCAAGTCAACACAGGTAAACTCCCCAATAGAATCTGTGAAAATCCTAAGAAAATCAGAGATGACAGATTCTATATTACATCAGAAAGCAAATTATTCAGCTTTTCCTTTGAAAATGAATAACCACAGCAAGATGGGAATCCCAAAATTTCACGTCAGGAACGTCATCATGTAACTGCAATATTCAAAGTCACCGAATATAGAGAGAACATAGTTTCTGCACATGAGCTACAGGACTATAATTAAGAATTATAATATTGGGCCAGAGATTTAGCTCAGTGGTTCCAGCGCCTGCCTTGCAAGCGCAAGGTCCTGAGTTTGATCCCGGTGGTAACCACATAGAATGCTGGGTGTGGTGACTCACGCCCACCAGCAATCAATACCACATACCACAGCGCCGGGCGTGGTGGCTCACGCCTGTAATCCCAGCACTTGGGAGGCAGAGACAGGAGGATTGCTGAGTTAGTGGCGGCTTGCCTGGGATACATAGTGAGTTCAGGGCCAGCCTGAAGTACAAAGCGAGACCCTGTCACAAAAAAAAAAAAAAAAAAAAAAAAAAAATTGTAATATTGGACTCAAGTTCTGGAGTTTTCTAATTCTTTGACATGAATGAGCCTTCAGGTCTTCGTTTCTTTCACAACAAACAGTTATATTAGCTTACATGGCTGGGTGTGTAGTTTAGTGCTATAGTTCTTGGTTAAGACAGGAGTCCTGGGGGCAGTTCCTAGCACCATAAACAATGATAATAACTACAAAGTTAATAGCTTACAAGGCAGCATTCTAAAATCTCTACATACTCAGTTCAACTGAACTTTATAGTAGCCCCCTGGCAAGTAGTAGGATATTTCTTTTACATCTTGATGAGATGAGGAACAGAAACCTTATATAACTGCCCTAAAGTTGTTCAATGCTAGTGCACTCTAAAGGCAGGATTTGAACCTAGAAAATTTAGTTCCAGCCAATTAGAAATTAATTTGTGTGAGTGTGAGGAGTCCTCCATTCTTTACCTCAACAGACTTTCTGATCTCCTAAGACATGTGTGGTGATATGTTTTACCATGGTTAGCACAGTTGTAGCTCCAAGTTAAAAGACTACATCATTCTAAAGAGAACATTTGATTAACACACGTTTACTTCGATGTCTTGTTTTATTGGAAATATACTTGGTAGATCACAGATTGGAGTGCAAAGAAAAATGGGTATTATAAACATTTAAAATATATTGATAATTACTTTTATTTTTTCCATTAAGCATTTGGCACCATTTAAAACAAGATTTTAACAAGAAGAAATGCTCATCACAGAAAAATTTCTATGGCAGCTAATATAAAGACAGTTTGAAACTGATATATCAAAAAATGGTGGAAGAGAGTGTTTGGAAACTTAATTTTTACCATTCAGTTTGTGTATATATGGTGTATCTATTTTCTAACATATTTTGAAATAGCCAAAATACTATATAGTTACTATACTTCATAACCAGCTTTAATAAATTACTAGAATATTGTAATTGTATTCAAATTGGTCTCTCTATCCACAGGTGGTTTTGATATAGTGATTCATGTTTTTATTGAAAAAAACAATGCTTTGAAAAACATAGCAGAATGCTCCCAATCATGTTAACTTTCTGCCTTTGGGACAAAATACTTGAAAATGAAACTTAAGAAAGCTATTATTGTTTCAAGTTTCTGAAAAGTTTCAGTTTGTGATTGGCAGGATTCTTTGCTGTAGGCCTACGCTGATGGAGAGCATCAGGGCAGAAAGTAAGGTAGGGCAAAGCTGCTGTTTTCATTGTGGTCAAAAAGTAAAGGGAGAGAGGAAGTGACCTGGAACAAGGATGCCTTTCCGGGTCATGCCTCCATGGTCCACTGAATTCAACTAGGCCCCATCCCCAATAGACCATTCAGCTATAAGCTCATCATGGTTTATTAATGCAATAATAAAATGAGAGTACTCATGATTCAATAACCTTTCAAAAGCCCAACTGAGAAATGATAACCCTTTATGTGGAAAATTTTTATTGCGACCACAACATCAATTAACTACTAGCAGTTGTGTAAAAATGGTTTCCACCTTGTTCTGGTCATTTGCTGTAGTCGTAATTTCTCCTCATAGTGCAAATTATTTGTTCATGTAAATCTGCACAGTGTACTCTGTAAACATGTTGTCTCTTGAGAATCATCACCTCCAACTCCATGGATAATGCTATACTCTTCCAAGCCAATGTTATTATAAGGGCAATTCCCCAGAGTCCCCAGGACAAGTTTCTAATACCAGTTGGGAACTGGTGGGAAAACTTACCTAAAGTGAATCAGAAGCTTTTGTGCAATCCATCTTCCCCATACTCCTACAACTTCATGTTTGTTTCACAAACAGTTTTTACTTTAGTTTATATTCTTCTGTTTACTTTTACAATGGAGTCAATACATGATCAGGGAAATAGGAGTGCAGTATTTCCATCTGTATAACCTTAACAGAACTTAGTCTATAAAATTATCTATAGCGAACCTCAAAAGTTTTATTATTTATATATATATAATATCTCATATATATAAAATATCTCATATATATGTATCTCATATATATGAGATATATAATATCTCATATATATATATATATATATATCTTGTATATATACATGTGTGTATTGTTTGATATTGTGATGTGTAGTTTCAGCCAACTTCTGATAACAACTACTAAACTACAAATTGCTGTATCATGGAAAAATGATGAGTATGAGATCATCTCTGCTATCAATAACCTAATCATTCAAAAATTATAGTCATATTACATAATAATGTCTTCTTAAATTATCTGTGTCTTACCTTGAGAACCTGTGAATATATCAGATTACAAGAGAGACAGGAGTTAAGATTGTAGATAGAATTAAGGTCACTAAATCATTGACCTTGAAATGCTGTATTGTTTTGCATTTTCTGGATTATTGTAATTAATAGGGACATGAACCAAAGGAATATGGACAGCCTCTAGAATGTGAAAATGAGAAGCACAGACTGTCCTCTAGAGAATCCAGAAAGGAACACAAACATATGGAAACTTTTATTTTAACCCAGTAAGATCCCTTTCAGACTTCTAGTCCCCTTAATCATAAAATAATAAATGTGCACTTTTATGAGCTATTAAATTTGTGGCAACTTTTCACACCAGCAAAATTGAACTTATATTTCCACATGGGGTCAGAATTCTATTAATACATAAAAGAAAGCTTTCTCCTTGGATAAATGAATATCAGCCAGAATTAAAAGTCACTTGTGAATAGAAATTCACTTTCATTTTTATGTGTGATTTTAAGAGTTCCAGTTAATAGGCCTCAGTGTGCATCACATACGAAAGATTTTAAATGCAAAGGGCAACGATTTACATTTGGGTAATATGGGCAATGTGTTTAATTCATGTATCATCTGGCCTTCTGCTTTACATGATTTTATGAATAAACAAAGACATAAAAAGCAATTTAGGTATCTTTTTAAAAATGTATAAACAAACATTATAATTTACAAACTCTGCCAAGAGCAATCAAAAGAAGCAAGAAACATGAACATTTTTAATACCAGATGGAAAGTAGCTGCTCCTAGTGTACAGTCAAAACACATTAGTGTCTCAGCACTGTGACAGCTAGCACCCTAGAGATCACCTCGTTAAAGTGAGAGGCTGAGGAAATTAATGATATGTTTGGATGAGATTTAACCTAAATGTCTGCACATAAAATACCAGAATAATAATTCCTAACAGAGTCACATTTTCAAATTTGGTGAGCCAATGTCGTAAGTAATGCTAATTTTTCCTTTGAGTGTTTAGCATTATCAACTAATCAAGACACTAGCTACAATTTTACGCTACATCAGACATTTTATAAAGTGAAACAGGAACATAAATGGAACATGAGGTCCACTTCCTTATTTCTCTGGCTTAGCAGAAGTTTGTGCCTACACTTGCCCCTGGTGGAAGTTAGGGTACAATTACAAGTCCTCACCCAAGAGTCTCTCTGTATACAAAGAAGACACCTTTCCCTGGTTTGTAGAAAGACTTCCAGTGGATGGGTCACAGATCTGTATATGATGTTAGAGACTGTTATTCAAAGTTTAATGTCACAAAATCTTTGTGGCTAAAGTTTTAGTTAAATATACTAATATGCTCACAATTGCTCTTGTGGTGCAAGGGCGAGCACAATTTTGATTCAGAGACAAAGTAGACATTTGCCTGACATATGTATAGATTTCTTATTTTGCTCAGTCACTTCACAGCTCAGATTACTATCAATAAAAAACAATATCCAATTCATAATTTCAATCATAGTATAATTTTATAATATTAAAAATATTGGTTTTAAAATTACTGAATGTTATGATTTCTTAAAATCCTTTCTTGGTAAGCTATGAAGAGAATGCTCTCTGGGTAGTAGTTATCAATATCAAGGGCTTGAAGAATAGAAAGTATTTATATTCTAGAAAGTATATTTAAATTTTGATAAAAACTCAAGTGATTACATGTAAAGGAAATATGTTCACTATGTACAGCCAAGTGAAATATATTAAAAAGAGTGCATTTTACATGTGCTAATATATATTAAAGTTGTTCTTTTTAGGAAAATATTAGTTTTCACACATACGTAAAATCCTGGAAGTTAACATATCAAAATATCAAAATGTTTATATCCATTTTATTGATAATTTTATTTAATTTATAAATTTGAGTAGATATATTTTCTATTATTTTCATTATATGTAAAACATCTTTAAAAATTGTTTGAAAACTACTTTTTCAGAATAGTCTTTGATAAAGGAGAAAAGAAGAGAATGCCTGTGTGTGTGCAATCACTCACATTCAAATTTACACAGTTTCTTCCCATAGACACTCCAGTGCATACCCACATGGCCTGCCAGAACCTAATATCCCTATTAGCATTTTCCAGAAAACCAAACAAAAGCACACATGAACATGTGGATACAAATATGGATTCAAAGGACTATACAGGTTGAAAAGTCTTAGATCTGCTGTAGGCAGGTGGAGAGCAGGAGGGGTGATTCTAGTTGAGTTCCACAGACCTGAGAACCAGGTGAGCTAGAGTTTCACTATGAATTGGAAGGAAGTCAAGCTCAGCACTCAAATATAGCCAGGACTTCCGTTCATGTTCAAAAGTGGAAAAAGGTCGGCATCTCTAAGCATCAGGTAGTGTGAGCTACAGAGAAAAAGACAATAGAGACTTGCATAATTTCTAAGCACGCGGTGGGCCAGGAGTTCAGTGCCTCAGAGTGGACAATGACAGACTCTCCTCACCAGACATCACCTATAGGGCACATAAAATAATTGGAGGAAGCATCCTGTGGGTTAGAGGCAGAGGTAATCCTGTGTAGATGAGGACCTTATGCTGATGATGATCTTGGGTAACAAAGAGGTCATGAGGATTTTGTGCTGAGGAAGACTGTAAGGAGAATATTCTTACAAGAGAAGGTGGGAGGAATCTGCCCCTCCTTGGGTGTAACTTCTTCTTACTACTGGATTCTTAGGGAACCAGGATGTCTTTACCTGATGTAGTCCCGTCTGGGAGAATCACAGCATTATAGAGCTATGGAGGTTTTAGCTGTGACTTGCAAAACTGGAGTTCTGTGTCAACATTCCATAAAGGAACTGTAGGCAGTGAAACTAAGTCTAATAATAATTTAACTGTGAAAAATAATTTCCCCAAAATTATGTAGAATTACTCCCAACATTTAAATCATGAACCCGTATAAAAATTGTATTTCCCTTTTAATTTCACTCCAAATCCTTCTAATCATAACATTTACTGCTTCAGAATAATTTTATGTATTATTTGAAGCAACAAATTTATAGCCTTAACAGTTATTATTTCAGGATTTATTATAGTCATAGATTTGAATAATGTAACTTACAGTTTAAATTTTTACATAAGTTGGTTCTTCAACTGGCACATATAATAAGACCAGAGATTTTTTAAATTTAATGAAGCCATGTGAGATATATATACTTTTCATGGAATATATGTGCTTTTCCCATTCATTGTTTTGTTGCTATGAAAGAGAAGTGCAAATCTAGCTCTGGGTTGCTTTTCCTATGGTGCCTTTGAAGGTGCTCAGATGAAAGACATGAACACTACAGAACAATGAATGTGATAGTGGTTGAACCACAAGCATATGCTCAAGTGAAGATCTGGGGTCTCAGTCTCTATTGAATTATTAAAATTTTGATGACCTCATTTAAGAATGAAAGTTTATTATGTCAAAAATTGCATAGTACTAGCACAAAAACAGACTAGTCAGCAGAAAAGAGGATTCAGAAGCAAACCCAGGCCATTTGGCCATCTGATCGTTCCCAAAGGAGTCAAAAACATACATTGAAGAAAAGATAATCCTTCAACAAATGGCATGAGGAAAATTAGTTACCCATGAGCAAAAAGTTGAATGTAGACTCATATTTTTTTACTATGTACTAAACTAAAATCAAAATGAATCAATGATCTAAACATTAAACAAGAAACACTGAGCTGGAAGCTAAATTAGCTAACACTTCTGAAGACCTAGGCATAGCAAAGATCTTCTGAACAGAACCTTACATGCACAAGAAATAAGATCAAAATCAATATACAGTATGATGTCAAACTAAAAAGCTTTCATATTTCAAAGGCAATAAAGTGATGATGTAGATGGAAAAACATTTCCAACTATACCTTACAGAAAACTAATAACTAGAATATATTTTGAGGTTCCTCAAAATAACACAAACTAGAAATTCCATTGGACCTAGTATCTTCCTACTAAGTATCTTCTTGAAAGATATATCACAGTGATACAGGCATACCCACATTTAGGCAGCAAAACTCAAGGGAGCTAAATATTAGAAGCTGCCTCTACATTCATCAACAGAAAAAAATCTTTTTAAAATGTGCTATTTATAAATAACAGAATACCAGTCTACCAGAAAGAAGGATAAACTTGAATCTTTAGTAGGAAAATGGAAGCACCATGAAACCATAATGGTAAGTGAATAAATCAGATGCACAACTTAAATATGGCATAGATTCTTTTATATGAAAAATTTAAACTATAAAAAATTAAAGACCAAAATAACACAGGTAAAAAGAAACAAGTGATTGAAGGAGGTGAGTAGGAACAGGGAAGGGGATGAAAAGAAAAAAAATAAATATGTGTTACATACATGTACCAACCACAAATGAATGCAATCATTGTGTATTCCAAATATGTACTAAATTAAAAAATTACCTGGATGAAAGCTTACATAATGTTATTTATAATCATCAACCCCTTTTTTTTTTTGGTTTCGCTTTGCACTTCGGACTGGCCCTGAAGCTCACTATGTGTGGTTACCGGGATCAAACTCAGGACCTTGTGCTTGCGAGGCAGGTGCCAGAACCACTGAGCTAAATCCCTGGCCCTAGAACATTAGTTTTCTAAAACTAACACACATAGCCACATCCATATACACACATATGCATGTATATTAATATCACTGTATTTTTCCTTTAAAATTGTATATGTGCCTATAACTAAATCAAATGTGAATTGTCAAAGATAGCAGATATCAATACATTCAAGAACTGGAGAGATATGGAGGATCAACTTATTAAACATAAATTTAAGCATTTTCCCTTGGGAATTTAAAACAATTTTTAAAGAAGATCAATATTTAATTATATGTTTTATGCAAAAGCTATGCACTATGAGGAAATGACTTCTGATTACAAGTTCAGTGTCAAAAACACAACAAGCTTATAAAGTATAAAAATTGATATTTCCAACATGTGTGTTTTGAACTTTAATTTTTTTAAAAGTGTAATTTGGTGGTACAATTTCTTTTTTTAAATTAAATTCTTCATTGATACATTTTTATACACATCATGATTACACTCAACATTGAGAATTTACACCAGTATATGATGACTTAATTCTCATTCTTCCCATTCCCCTACCCACTCTACAGTCCCACAGCCCTATAAACATATGCTGTTTCGTTTTTCTATAAAATGGAGTATTACTCTGCCATAAAGAATTATAAATTTGAGTCATTTATACTTAAGTGGACATACTTTGAGGACATACTCGTAAGTGTAACAAATAGGTCACAGATGTGTAAATACTGTGTCCATTCTCTAGTATGAGAATCTGAAAATGTAAATGAGTTCTAGAATGTATGATATTATGAAATAAAAAATGTTCAAAGGGAAAAGGTTAGGCATAAGTAACAAGGGGAAAAAAGTGATATTTAAAAATGGTGGGACAATTTCAAAGGCAAGAAAGTATTCTGGGAAAGGTACACACAAAGAAGTTTGTATCAGATTGGAATCAACACATAACTTCTGTGATTAGAAAGGTTTGCTATGAAAATGAGCAAATTTGTGCTCGCTTCGGCAGCACATATACTAAAATTGAAAATGAGCAAATTTTATATATATATATATTTTTTTTTTTTTTTTTTGAGACAAGATCTCGCTTTGTAGTTCAGGCTGGCCCTGAGCTCACTATGGTGCCCAAGCAGGCAAGCCGCCGCGAACTCAGCAATCCTCTTGTCCCTGCCTCCCAAGTGCTGGGATGACAGGCGTGAGCCACCACATCCGGCATTATGGTATGAGGTGTTGATTGTTGGTGGGCGTGTCTCCAGGCCCAGCATTATATGTGGTTACCAGGGATCGAACTCAGGACCTTGCGCTTGCGAGGCAGGCACTGGAACCACTGAGCTAACCCTCTGGCCTGAAATTACATTTTGATATTATAATTTTAGTATAATTAAAAAGCATGTTATCCTGTTTAGATCATTCTCCTTGTGCTTTCAAGTGTAAGCTTATTATAACCAATTATCTACACTTAAAGGCAGTACATAGGTAAAATCTTCTATTGGTAATTTTGGAACTACTAAACCATTCTGCAAAAACTTTCTTCAAGGAAAACAACTAATGTGACCCTAAGTTTTAAAATATGTAAAATGAACAGCCTAATGCCTTTAGTAAATCATCTTAATACTTTCAGTCTTGGAAACAAAGCACACACACCTATGTGCACACACATGCACTTGTAATTGGATCTTGCTTTTCAGAAATAATCACGACATTTACAGATTTAATACAATATTTGGGGGCTAGGGATTTAACTCAGTGGTGCTATGTCTGCCTCCCCAGTATGAGGTCCTGAGTTCGATCCCTGGTACTGGAAAATGTAAAACAAAACAGCCGGGCGTGGTGGCTCACGCCTGTAATCCCAGCACTCGGGAGGCAGAGGCAGGAGGACTGCTGAGTTCCAGGCTTGCCTGGGCTACATAGTGAGCTCAAAGCCAGCCTGAGCTACAAAGCGAGACCCTGTCTCAAAAAGAAAGAAAAAAAAAAAAAAGTAAAACAAAACAAAGGAAAAAATACACTTCCTAAAGTTAATTTTCCATTCAAAGCTATACAACAAGAAAATAGAAACCACTTATCAAGGCATAATTTAAATGTAATTAAATTTATAAGATTAGTTATTAGAGTTTGTTGTGATTGTAAATCTTGATTAGCAGCTTGACTAAATTCAGAGATCCCTGGAAGATCAGTAAATCACACTGCTGGGTGTGTCTGTGGGGATGTTTCTAGAAATCCCCTTCCATTTTACACACAAAATTGATTCTGTTCCTGTAAAGAACTTTAATGAAGACACTGACAATTCATGAAGGAAAAAGATCAACTGTAAAAGAATAAAATCCCTTGGTGAATATTGGGTATGATACATTTAATGATATTACAGGAGTTTGCCACTTCCTATCATACCTCCACCTTTGTAAGTGTTATGCAGTTAATACAATGTCAGTTGAGGCAATAATTCTCTTCAATGTGTAGAAGTGTCATTTATCCAACTTTGACTACCTAAATTAATGAGCAAAAGGGAAGTTTATCACATTAAAAAGTTTACTGGCATATATGACTGACTCAAAAAGTACATGCATATTCTTAGCATAAGAACTTTTTATTCAT